>VDFB02010024.1:0-49861 GCA_007258455.2 Sequoia sempervirens
TTTTGACATTTAATTACACTTCAAATTTTTGAAGGTATTTAATCACTATGGACTATAAATTTTAATCTATCTATTTTTTGTTACTTATAGATATAGGAGATTTGGTAAGTAATAGATACAATATCATACTATTTTATAATTGTGATTTAATAATCATTAAAATTATGATGTAGATAAAATAATTAATGTGTAAAGTTTGATATGGATGATATTCCATGCAGATGGTGAATGGTAGACTAGATTAATATAATAGAATGAGATTTTTTTTTTTTATCTTACAAGAATCTGCATAGAAGAATTATTACTTAGCAATGGATTTAAAGTATTTCACATAGATGATAGAAAAAGGGATAGTTTGTATGCATAATAAAATAAGAATTTTTTTCTAGATTATAAGCTTATATGATCAATCCTCTTACAAGTACAACATGATAATAATCACATTTTAGAAAACAAAAAGCTTTCAAGAAGTTACTTCTAATTTTTTTTAAAAGTTAATTCGTTAATACAATATAATCTAATTGATAGATCATTCCACTTATTACATTATTCAATACTAAAAATACTTAAAAGCACAATCATTTAAATAACAATTTATATAAAAATTAACTAATGAACATCAAATGTACCAAATAAAATTTCCATAAACATCAATGACTTTTGTACCTTACGATAGATCTAGAAACAAATTATATCATAAAATTATATCCATGTATTTGATAGGTGTGTATATTCTAAAGACTCTAGTTGCCAAAATTCGTTCAAAACAACCAACAGGTTAGGTTTACACGTGAAATACAGAGATTTCGTCAGAAAGAGTCTTCTACGAGGCTAACTACCAAAACCCTATCAGTACCATTGAAAATTTGTTCTTATCCTTTTGGGAACGAATTCCAAAATCAACAACTGAAGTGAAATACATTAACAATATTTTTTATTTGCACTGAGATATCTTAGTATATATTTGAAGACCATCAAACCAATAAATGTTAAATACTATGTATTCTCTGATTTTGTCAGAAGCAACTTACATTTCCACTTCCGCTGTAATATCATAGTGTATTCCTAATATATTATTTCCTGCTTTGGTCGATATATATCTACAGATCACAATACATTGAAATTTGTTCCTTATATGACTCGCTATAAAAGATGGGCATGTGGAATTGACAGTATTCTCTGTGGAAGCCCTGCATTAATAGCTTGGGATACGTACCAGTAAAATCTTATCTCAACGACCTTTCCCAGAAACTTTTTACCCATTCATGCTCTTTATTCCTTTCAATGCTAATTTTAGCCCGAGCCTTTTTTACACAAGTTCAAAAAAACGACCTCTTTCTTTTTTATGATGGGTATTTATAAATATTTTTTCAATAAGTTGTTCAATCAACATTTTTAATCAGGCTCAAGAATTTATTATATGAAACCAAATAGTTAGTCAAATATAAAAGTGAAGTAGGCTACTCCTCATAACACTTCATAAATAAAAAATTAGGCCACCTCAAAAATCTCTTTTAAAAGAAAAAAATATATCTTTCTAGGTATTTAGTTTCTGGAAAGAAAAAATGTGCAGGTGGAATGTACCGTACCACATGAGGGTGATCTAGTCTTTGCTTTTACAGACACAGAATCTAGAGGACAAATGAAATGCCTTCCAGTGTAAATGGTTGAAAGTGAAGTATTTACTACAAAAGACAAATTATTGTGCACACAGTAGCAGTTCATGGATCAGGTTAAGTAAAATGTCACGTCTGCACCTGAACACATACAAGATTCCATTAAGGGACTACTTCCATTAAATGCATGAGGAACATTTACATGAAGTTTCAATTAAGCAAATCTCCGTGAAGCAGTAAAACTAAAATTTATAGTCCTGCCTTGTACAATTGCACTGTGATGAATATGGCATACAATGCTGCAGCAATTGGACAACCCTTGAAACATCAGAACAGAACCTATTCTTAAGTTGACCATTGGATGTAGTTTAACCAATCAGAGAGAGAGAGAAGTGGAGCACAGTATTCATCTCTGGGTTCCACTGCAGAATTCCACATGTTCTGGGCAGTCTGTGCTTCGACCTGAAATCCATATCCATAGTTTGGAATTTGAAAATGGGGCTGCTCTGCTAAAATGAAATTGTCGAATTGCATAATGCTTTCCTCCCCTGCAGAATTGAAACAGTAGTTTATGTTTCCTGATGCTGAACCGCCATCGTAACATATTGAAGTATCAAAGGCTGGTGGGCAGGCATACTGTGTAGAAGATAGGTAATTTCCGTAAGCCCAAGGTTCCTTACAGACATTGTTAATAGCATTGGTGTAATCGGTAATGGCAGCGTCGTCATGACATCCATCACTTAATTGTTTGAAAATGGGAATGGATTCTACTGTGTCCTGGGTCAGATACAGAGTAGGATTAGAACACTCTCCCTCCCGCAATACAGGTATCTCGTGAGTGCACTGAATGTTGGCGTTTTCTTCGACAGTTTTATCAGCACAGATTGCCTTCTTCTGTGCTTTACGATCGATGACTTTGGTGGCATTGAACCTTTTGCTCAAATGGGTGTTCCAGTAGTTCTTAACCTCATTATCAGTTCTTCCAGGAATTCGTCCCGCGATCAGCGACCATCTGCAAATAATGAAGCTTGTTTTATGTAATGGGTTCTTCAGTATTGAAAATTTGATTTCTTAAGCATTTTGTTAAATTATGTGAAGGATAATCCTCATCCAAATCCTTCTAAAAGTTTCGTCTGTTTATCACAATCAATGCCTGCTACTAATTAGTTTGCTTTATAGCCCAACAAAACATTTAAAGGGCCTATCAACTTGACGTGTTAATACATAAAATAAGATGGGTTAAGAAGATAGATTCTCGAGAAAATATTCTATCCAACTGAACATGCTGTTTCTAGTCTGAAATGGTTATTGTTTTAAAATATCCACGTAAAATTGAAGACAAAATTTAATATAATATTTCTTAATAAATAGGAATGGATAAATAATCAAAATTCAAAATTGAATTTATTGTGGCAAAAATTTATTATTTTTCCATGTAACCAGTGGCACTGGCACAACACGTCCTCTCATATCACAGGGATGGTGGGGAGACTAGACCTTGTGACCTCTTACTTACAAGGATGCTTTAGCATCAATATGCATCATCTATTGTAGTCATTGAACCTGAAGACATAGAAAAACTAAAACAGTGGAAAAACAAATGCACAGCCCATAAACAATAAACAGAGAATTCTTTTAACACAAATACACAGCTTCAGCTTTAATTTTTCTGATAATTAAATCAATTATATATGACCTCTCTTTATAGAGGTTTTACATTACAACTTCTTCTAAAAATTTATCATCCATAATTACAAACTCATTCAAATTCTATATTTAGAAAAACTATTTTTATTTTCATACAAGACTATAGATATTTCTTAATTTTACTTATGAGAGACTCATGCATCACTTTCCAACATCACCACCCGGTCTATAGTAAAGACTATACTATACCTCCTTTTAGTTTCGACATCTCATTAGTTTTTTTTAACTAAATCTGGTATCTAAAATACTATGAGATGCACAGTTCAAATTAGTAAATAGTTGATTAAAATAGGAAAAACTAAGACTTTGATGTTAAGAGAAAATCCCATTATTCCCTCTTACAGTCTTACTCTAAATGAGATTTTCTATGATATATTACTTCTTTCGAAACATAATCAAATCAGATAAACTACTGTATACTTTAAAATATTGGAAGATAACTGCAAACCGGCTACAGATATAAAACATAAACTTCAAACAGGCTACAGATAATTCTAGATAAGATTCTGAAACCTGTTGCCAAGCAACTTGTGGAGTCTTATAATCATCTCCTCTTCGTCTGATGAAATATGGCCGCGTTTGACATTAGGACGAAGATAATTCATCCAACGTAACCTGCATCCCTTTCCACAGCGCGCCAAACCTTCCCATACACAAAACGTAAATATCAATCACAGTGCTTGCAAACACTTATTATATAATGAATACTTTTAGATTTGTTGTGTAATGTTTTGGACGTTTTGAAATGTCAATGAAAAAATACTGAATGAAAAACACTCTTTTAACTTTATACTACACACTACACATACTGTGTTTAAAACAAATCTCAAACCTGCTTTAACAGGGAGAGTGCGCCAATTGCCTTCTCCATGGGCTTGGATAGATTTCATCAAAAGGAGATCTTCCTCAGGTGTCCAAGGCCCTCTCTTCATCCCCGCAAATGAACAACATTGTGTCTTCCCCATCTTCTTCTTTTCTCTTTTAGTGCTTACAAAATCTACTTCACTTCTCTTTATAACTTCGAGAGAGACTTCGGATTTTCTTAACTTCTCTAATTTGTCGTCATAGATCAAGATAAAAACAAAACAAATCGATAAATCAAGTTGTTTATGGTCTCTTCTGACCTGCAAAAGCTTGTTAGACTGTCTGACACTAGCTTACGTTTCATATGCCTGTAGCATTCCTTTTTCTACTGTATGGATTACTATATACCCGACCTCCTGATTTGTCACTGTTCATCGTTAATAATAATATGTTAAAGTGCAACGTCTTGTTCCCACACTTTTCACCATGCATTTATCTTTATTATCTTGGCAGTCTCGAAAACAGCTTTAAAGTCTCGACTCCAATGAATTGCTCATTACCAAATGAGTGAGTGGATGATTGTTTTTTGAGAGTAGTGTCTTTCAACAATACGGTAGACAGCTACAATTAAAAATAAACCATGAAACTCGTGGGTATTGTGTGGGAGGGTATAGCAACTCTATTACGAAATTTTAACTTGTTTTTTTTCTACATTTAACATAATAATCATTTTTTTCTTATTGGATAATTATAAATATGTTATTTTCAACAACTATTTTTTCTAATCTATATTGTTGGGGGCTTTTAAGACTACAATGGACAAATCGTCCACCATATCATTGTGCTTCAAAAAAATATAATTAAAAGGAAGGGAATTTTCATAAAAATAGACCTATAAAAAGAATGAGTCAAAAGAGGAAGGAGACAACTTCAAAAGATATAGGTGTGTAGGTGGTGGATGATTGTTTGTAATTTAGAAGAGAGGAATTGAATTCTATAGATTCTTAGAGTAACCTTTCATTTTAAGACTAAGTTTTTAAAAGTTGTTTGTCTATTTTTTATTTTTTTTATATTATATGTTTATTATTTTATCTTAGCTAGTCTTTTTTATTGTTATCAATTTACATTTTCATAATTGTACATTATCTTGTCTATCATTTTTCTTATTTAATATAAATATGCGTGGGACCTTTTAAAAGAACACCTTTATCTTTAAATAATAATAGATTACTTATTCACATTAGATACATATAAGCATTCTATAAGATATTAATTAATTAATTATTTATTATTCAATTTATGAAAATACAATTACTATGTTAATTTTCCTCTTAGATTGTCAAATAAAACAAAAATAAGAGTATAATTTTATTACAATTTAAAAATTTGAAGAAGATATATTTTCTTCACTAGTGGCTAAAATTTTATACTAATATTTTATATTTCATTTATGTGATAGTTTGTAATTTCCACTTTGATCTCAAAGGTAAATAAAAATATGATAATTTTAAGAATTATTTTTTCGTTTAAAATAGAATATTAAATTTTATATTTCATCATGCAATAAATTTGCACATAATAACTATTAGGTGTAAAGAATCTTTTAGTTTTTTTTAATGATTTAAAAATAAATTAATAAATAAAATAAATTGCCCCACACACACACACACTATATATATATATGGTCAGCCATACAAATTAAGGAAGAGATTTTTCCAAATGTATTTATGAACATTACACAAGTATTAGGGTTGTTATATTGTAACATTAAGTATTATGGAAATTATTATTTGAATTCTATATGTAGTGTGTAATTATATGATAAGAATGCCCTCACCCCCCCTCCCCCGCTCAAACCTAGATGGCTAAAGCTTAACTTTGATGGCTTAGCCAAACCTAACTTAGATCGCGTGAGTGGGGGTGGGGTCATTCATGATCATAATGGTAAAATGATTTTGGCTTATGCAATAAATCTTGGCGTGCAATCTTCCAAATTTTCTGAGTTGGCATTGGATTTTCATGTCATTTAGATTGCCATGCATGCCAGGTTATCCAACTTGGTCATCGAGGGTGATTCCAAAAACACTATTATTTTGTTGATGAGGAAGGCTAATCCTTGTTGGTCCCTTTAGGACCCCATGTTTTCAGCTCATAATCTCATGATTTGAGAATAGTAGATATATTCATGTGTTTAGAAATGGCAATAGATTTGTGGATGTGCTAGCTAACCTTGGCACTTTCACCCCTAATTTAGTTATTTGGGATAATATTTATCATATCCTTGGGCATGTGTGTGAATTAATTTGTTATGATGCCAAAGTACCATTGAAATAAGATCGATTTAGATTTTCTATTAGATCCCTTAGATATTTACCATAATTTTCACTTATGGAAAGTTAATCCCTCTAAACAACCTTTTCATAAGCTTTAATTACTTGTGGCTTTGGTATTCTTCTCAACATTTCAACAAACTTAGTTTCTTTGCTTTGTTGTTTGTGAATTTTTCCAAGGGGGTGAATTGGTCCAGGATGAACCTACTAATTGTGAGATGTGGAAGTAGGATAGAGAGGTTTGGCCTATCATTCAACGGGGCAAGTTTGCTTCATATGTGGAAGGCATGAAGGGACATCGCCCCAAGATTTTTTTGGAGTTTGTTACCTTTTGGGAGAATGACACTGTCACACTGTCACCATTGGTGGGTGCTCCTTCACAATGATTACTAAGCTAATTGCTGCGGTGATTGGGCTTCCATTGGAGGGTGCTTGTATTCCTCATAAGCCTAGGGGTCATTATTAGAAAGATATGGAGTGTTATTTGAAAGAGATACAAAAGGTTAATAGAATTTGAAATGACTTTAATAAGATTGACCTCCCTGGGGTTTGGCATAAGATTACAGATTTTCTAATGAGGTATATTATTCTTGAGGGTCACTTTCATCATTTCATGCCCATTTTTTTCCTATCCTTAACCATCTCTATTATAATTTAAAGATGAACTTTTCCTTTTGGAGTTTTTCCTCTCTTGAGTCATTTGTTAAAAATATCCTTGGTAAAAGAAATAATTTCCTTATTCACCATGGTTTAATATTCCACCTCTTCCATTACCAGGTTTCTCTATTACCCTCTCCAGTAACTATTAAAAAAAAAACCTTGGTCTTTTGTGACCCCATTGAACCCCCTGCAAACCCCAGTCCCTCTTTCACCCTTGATGAAACCCCGCCCACTACCCATATCACTCATGCCTATGGTAAAACCCCTGCTAATGAGGAAACCCCTCCTGACCCCATTAAATGTGTTCCCTTTTAAGAGCCTACTCCTATTTCTACTTTTGGACCCATTTTTTTTTATAACTCAAATGACGAGTCATGGAATCCCACCCCTACGAATTCTCCAACACACTCCCCTATTCATGTGGAGAGTTTTGATGTCCCCAATACCCCTCCTATCATTAACCCTATCGTTCAAAAGTTCCCTAATTTTTGCATCAATATGGATGGGACCCATGCTAAACCCAAGGTTACTTTTTGCAATTATGACTCTGATGATCCCTTTCACAAAAAAATTATTGAAATCTTAAAGACTATTAATGTCCAAAATGACCTACTCAAGTGGATTTTGGGTCAACTTGTTACTACGAAAGAAAGAATCCAAGTTCTGGAAAACAAGGTGTTGTAGCAACAGGTCCCATGGTTGAGGGAGGTGGAGTAAAATGGCCATTGGGATATGATTGCCTACCTAACTAAGTTTTTTGAGCGTTGGGCCAACTGGGACAAGGAGGTGGAAGAGCTTAGAGCACTCATGAGAATGAATGAGGATAAAAGGAACTTACAGATGGAGATTGATGGTATTCAAAGGAATAAAGAAAAACCTACATAATGTCTCCAAGTCATTACTGATTATAGCAAGGAGACTATGAAGAACCCTTCTTTAACCATCCAGGTATTTCAACAAGAAATAAGGAGAATTCATGGTAAATGGATGGCTATGGGTGGTTTTCATGATAGTCACATGTAGAAGAAAGGAAAGATGGTGAACAACTTAGCTATGGACACTATGATGGATAATTAGGCTATTCAAAAGGGTTTGATATCTTTTGAGGAGAAGCTCCACTTCTTGGCTCAAAAGTGGAAGGAAAATAGTGCTCTCAAGCTACTAGGAGACCAATAGCTATTTTTTGTCCCTTGCTAGTCTTTTTTCGATGTGTTGTCTCCATTTTTTCTATTGGTCAAACTGTTTCATTTTTATGTTTTAGTTTTCTAGGCGTTTCACTTCTTGTGAGCCCCTCATTGGCCTCGATGGTTGTTTTGTAATGGGTACTAGCCCTTCTAGTTTTAATCTAATCAAAACTATATCATAATAATTTTTACTATATTTTCTTATCATTCTTGTAATTATCAGAGGAATATGTACTAATTTGTGCTACCTTGAAATGAATAAGATGGATAGGTAATATTGGAGAGTCAATTTTAGAAACTATTAGTAATGAAATAAAATTATTAAGTGATATTTATTTTTAAGATTCGTATTTATTTTTCTTAGTTTATATAAATTGATAACTAATACTTGAGTTAAATTCCCTTATGTTCTACATAATTATCAAGTATCCATGAGGCCCAAATGTGTGTGCATATGTCATGAATTTTATAGTTCACATGTATCTATTGCCACATGATAGAGTCTATTATTATTGATAGAGTTTTGGTAATTGCACATACATGGATGCCCAAATGTGCACACTAGAAAACACTCATAAAATTTAAGTTAGTTTTGGTTAATCAAGTAAAATATTATAATTTAGTGCATGCATATTAATTTAGATTAATGATTATGGGTTTTGGTTGTGGGAAATTTTGTAGTTAATGCTAATTTTAATAAGGTACATCTAGAAAAGATACATATTCTTAGATCAATAATCAAATAATATAGAATTTTGAAGTTTACTATTGTTAAGTTAGTAGATGATACATTTTCATCAATATAATGCCTCAAATTCTATGTAAGACCTTTATTATATTTTTGATTGAGTTAGTAGCTCTAAGTACTTTACATACACATATATTTATTATTCTACCTTAAAAATATAATATTTGTCTTTTAGAACACTATTTTTAAGTCGCCAGATTCCCCTTTGATTACCTTGTCCTCTTGTCTACAATAAAGACTAAGCATATCTAAAAGTTCCTTTATAGGATTGTTAGTATATTTGAAGGGAATATATTATCCTAGGTCATCCCCTACAAATGTATATGGTAGAAAATAAGAAAATTCCTTGAAATGAATATGCACATCCATTTTAGTTCACCAAATTATTATTTTTTAAAGGAATAAATGCTTGATACTTGATTGATGAATTGAATAACAACAAACATAAATATAAATGGGAGGAATGAAATTTTCTAAGGAAGCTAAGGTAGTGGAACAACTTCATACACTAATCTTGAGAGGAGGATAATGAAAAACTTTATAGATCTTTAACGGTTACAAAAACATAAATGTCATGCATATCATAACACAATTATTTACATGGGGAAAACCCTTTCATGAGAAAAACCTCACACTCCAAAAGCTACCCAATATATTATTTAGAAATCAAAAGGATTACAATATACTTGTAGATCAAACTTCTCACAGGAGTATCACCATCCAAAGATCTAGAGGCAACATGACCTCTATCAAACTCATAGAACACATCATAATACATAGTTTAAATATAATACCCTCATAAAATAGGGTTTCCTTATAAGGAAATTCAAGCCAACAAAATATTGATCATTATATCTAAGACCCAATGATGAACAATTCATATTTACAATAATAAAATATAAGTAATTTTTTCCTTTTGGGGGTGTGTGGCCCCCAAAAACCCCCGCCAAGGGGATGATCCCCCTGAACCCCTCATGGGGAGGGGGGAAACCCACCACCCCCTACCACAGATGTATCAACAATACCTTATGTAATTGCAAGGTTTATACACATTTTCCCAACAAATTGTACAATGACTAGTTATATAATCACTTGATAATTTCCTAGATGCATTGAGCATATATGCTAGCTAAAAAAATGTAATGTGTAGTATACACTAATATAATTCAACCCTTATTACATTATTCTTACAAATGTACCCTCAAACATTCCAAATCTCACCTTGTAAAGAGACTTGGTGAGTATATCAACTATCTAAGACTTTTTGGGGTAGAATTTGAGTTAGATGCGGTGGTTAAGGACTCATTCTCAAAAATAGTGACATTTAACCTCAATATTCTTGTTATTTCATGAAAAAATTTATTCATCAGAAGCCTCAACCCACCCTAAATGTCTCAATAAATAAGAGGTGGTTTTTCTTCAAAAATTTCATGTCATCCAAAATGCAACATAACCAATTCACACATACCTCCTCATGTGGCATGTGTAGAAGAGGAAATTCAACATTCCCTAAAAATGGCTAATGTTCCTCAATTACCTCAAGGATCAAAGCTCAAGTGACAAAAAGGGTGGACAAGGAAGATTGTTTTATATTTTCTATTTTATGAAGAATTAAGAGATAAGAGTTTTAAGGATTGAAAGAACATGATTCAAAGGTCTCATGAGAAAACCGAGTCTCTTAGCCAAGGATGATAGGGTGATGTGTAGATTTCTTGTGGTACATTATAGTTTTTTATGGTTCAAAAATGGAGCTTGCTAGCAGAGACAACAAAGAGCCAACTAGCTACTCAAAAACTAAAATATTAAAGGAATGCTAAACTAATAGAATTATAGAAATAACATAAATGGAAATGAAAAGAAGAGATTAAATAAAATTAAATGAGAATGATGAAATAGAAAGAAAGAGAACTCATAAGAGGTCCATGAAATGAAGCCTCTCACAATGCTCCAACTTAGCAACTTGCACACATAGAAATGAGAAAACTATTGGGGCTATTTTAGGGGTTTTCCTCAATCAAACCATGGCATAGGTGTTCCCACCTCCATGGATACCTAGACAAATAGATATAAAATAAAATAGACAAGAAAATAGATATATGAGACAAAGATAATAGATAAGTTAGATTAATGATGTGCTATCAATGTAAAGATGATAATACAATAGAGAGATTATGATTACCCTCCTTTGGTGAATGAGAATATTAAAAGGAAGAGCATGCAACCCCAAGATTGTACAAGATATACCAAGAGAATCAAAGTGTTGGTGTAGAGAGAAAATGAGCAAGAGAGCTTGATAGATTGAGAATGAGAGTGAGAAGAGTGAAATAATGAGCTAGAATAAATGAGAGATTGAATAGAGTGAAAGGAATGAGAAATAGATTGAATGCATGAGAGAAAAGGAGGTGGGTGTGTGCAAGAAGTTGAGTCCACTTTTTGGCCAAAAAGTGGAAGTGTTTTCCTTGATTTTCAGAATTTGTCACATTTGACCTTAAAATTTGAAGCACTTACAGATGGAATCTTAAAAAAAGTCACTAATCATAAAATGTAGTACTTGGAGTCTAATTTCCAAATATGTAATTTATTTCAATACCCAGATGATACAAATTGAGTTTAAATAGGTGTTTCTAAAAACCACTATTTAAAAGTCACTTTTTTTTTTACCATACCATGCATGTGTACAACATCCATATTTTGACCTAAATTATCATATTTTTCTAAATCCTTTTGGGAAAAGATTTGTGACTCATTGAAACCGTTTTTTTTGTAATTTTTATTGATTTTTTTTTTGATAAATTTTTACTAGCCATATTTGTCATTTTGAAAAATCGTCATGTACGACATGCATAAGATGACCTAAACTTATCATTTTTTGAATTTTTTTTAAAATTGAAAAGAATTTTCTGAAGTACGTTTTGGTGCAATTCATTTTACAAAAAAATATTTTAATAAAAAGTTATTAAAATACTAAAAAACCCTGATAATTCAAGTTTATGGACCAGTTTCATTAGAAATTAATAGAAAAATAGAAAAAATAATCAAATTGTAAAACGAATTACATATTTGGAATCTGCACTGTCTCATCTATAATGGGTTTTAATTTCATAAAAAAAATCGGCAAAATAGGTCTTCAAACATATGTCCAAAGTCACTATTTTCCTATGACATTAACATGACCTTCAAGTTACAGGTCAAACTAGGTCCAAAGCTTAGGTTTGGGACCCCAATCCATTTCCCAAACCAAAAAACAAGCCAAAAATCCAACCAAAAATTCATATTTTAAAAAACGGGATCCCATTTTAAAACGACATCCCATTTCATTAAAAAACAATTTTTTTATGGTTCTACGAAGATCCCATTTTGAAAATTTCTAAAAATGGAAAGTTCAAAATTTTTTCAGAATAGGATCCTATTTTTTAAATTTAGGCTTAGGATCCCAAAGCTAAATTGGATCTCATTTTTTGCAAGTCAATTTCATTTTTTTGGCTAAGAAGAAAACTTTCGCGTTTCATGGACTCATCTTCTTGCATTTACCCAGGTTTGAATGGAGAAAAGACATGCAAATGAATGTTTTCAGTTTGTCTACGAGTTGTAGAGGTATTACACTTTATAGGAAGGCGAGAAGTGTAATGTCCCAATGACCATGGAGTCATGAATCTTTTTGGGACGTTTACATGGTATGTAGACATTTGATCATTATGCTAGCGTTCTTGACAAAAGTTCACTTAAACAACCAAAAATTAAGGTATTAAGGTCAAAATTAAGGCTAGGTGAAGGGGAAATTGCATTATCAAATTTAATTTAGCTAAAGGGGAGGTTATGGAATGAAAAATTGCATAGGGTGCAATTTTAGGCATTACATTTTCCCCCACTTTACTAGGAATATGTATTCTAACATGTATGTGAGCTAAAGTAGAGAATTAGGTTGAAGAGAATATACCAAGGATGAAGAGGGTGTAGGTATTTAATCTGGTTTATGTGATAAAGAAGCTAAGCTAGGACATGAAGAGGATACGAGTCTTCTATCCTGCAAATTTGACTGGAATTTCTCCACAAACATCTTAGTTGTAGAAAATCACATTAGGCGAAAAAGAAAAAAATAGACATGATAATATCTAATCAGACAAAAAGATAGCAGTGATCTAGGTATTGCTAGCAAGTTGTGCTATTCTAGAGACCATATGGAAAACAAATATAAAGAAGAGTGATAGAAACAAACCCTGCAAATGAGGAGAGCTCCTATCACAAAAGGATGAGATTATAAGAAATTTATAGTTAGGTTGCCCCCAAGCTAGATGACAAGATCAAGAGACATCAAGATTTATTTTTAAGATGGACTTTTTAAAAATAAGAATAAGCAAGATATGATAGTCCCCCTTAGAATGATGTGTGCTACGTAAAGGAGCACATGTCATTCTAAGGAGAAGAAAGATAGAGGGATGTTGTGGCATAGCATACATAGAAAGATGTATCCATGGAATTTTATCACACGAGGGATAACACATATAATCCACAACATAAAAAAAGTAGGGATGAAGAAATAAAAAGCACAAAGTGATCCAATTATTCATGGTTGAAGCTAATCATAAATGTAGATAGATAAATATAGTATAATGTGTATGAAATTTCATCACCCTCTAAATAGATTGGAATGAGAAGAAGAGCACATGAAGATAAATAAAAATTTGGGTCAACATGGAAGAGGCCTAAATTCCTTAACACTTTGCATCATTCCTAACATGGAAAGAAAACTTTATGACAGATAGAAGAATGCTAAAACATATATAAGAGGTTTTATGATAGATGTCATCTCCTATATCCAAGTACTTATAAGGGTATCAAGGATCATCTAGGAAAGATCAAAAACATTTTAATAGAAAAGAATGGGGGAACACAAATAAACATAAATCTAATCTAAAATAAAAGAAGAGCTACCACTCTAGTTTGAAACCTCTAACAATTCATCTTGCTCCAAATCTAGATCATCATAAGGGGAAGGAAGATGATCCTGTAGAGGGAGGATAGCAAGGGTGGTGCCTATTGAATCACCTACAGCAAGAACCAATGAGGAGACAACCTCAATGTCCTCATTAGTAAGCTCCTACAAGGTCAATTCCATTGATCTAACAAAGGTATATGATAAAGTAAGAATATCGTCTAGAAAATAAAACATACAATTCTTTGGAGTGAAGTGATGTGATTGAATAGAAGGAGCATGAGAGATTGAATAGTCATTGCTAAACTTTAGAAGAGGGGTAGTGACAAAATCTAGGGAAGTACGCAAAATATCTATCACAAGAATGGTACAGGAAAAAGTAGAACAAGATGAAGAAGACAAAGTAGAATTTTTGTGACCATCATTTAGAGCAAGTTCATTCTCTAACTTGTGTTTGAGAAGTGGATGTGAAATCCTCATATTAGAAGCAGAAATAGGAGAAGGAAATGGAGCCATGGTAGAAACCACTTTTCTATGAGGCATGTTAACAAGCTTAGGGAAAGGCGGAAAATTTGGTAAAGCGGTGATCAAGGGAGGCTCCAAAGATTGAGTGATGAACACTTGCACTTGCTCAGGGTGAGGTTCATTAGGATCGATCGATGAAGCCAAAAGTAGGACAAAGGTGATGGCAATGGAAGCAGAGATAGAGATAGGAGTAGAAATAGGAACATGAGTAGAGACAAAAGTAGAATCATGAGCTTCCCTTTTGATTTTTTTTAGGCTTCACATTCTTGGGCCAATTTCCATCAATGATGTTTACACTCACACAAAAGTCAATTGTGGTGGATATGGGCACCAAGAATGGTATCTTGAGAAGAATTTGAGGAATCTTATTCCACTATAGGAGTAGTCTCCATGGTCATTGTTGATAGAAAAGTAGGATCTTAAGGAGAAATAGGGGGAGGAGTAGAGAGACAAATAGGGGTTTCAGCCATAGGCTCTTTTCCTTTGTATTCTTTTGGAGTAGGTGGAGGAACAAGAGGAGGAACCAGAGGTTGAGATATAGGAAAAATAGGAGAAGGACCAACCTTGGATGCCTATTTCTCCTTACCATAGAGGGTGGGTTGGAGAATAGTGGGCAAGGATAGGAGTTAGAAGACTTGGGACTTAGACTTCCACAACACGAGTGTCTTTCATTTTCCTATGTTGGGAATAGTAGAAGGAAATAAGGACATCACGAGAGGTTGTGAGGTCACAAAAGAAGATGAAGGTCTACATGTGGGTGCCTACTTGTCCTTAGCCTTTGAAGACGAAGATGTAGAGGATAGAGAATGTTATTACATGTGCATAGAGGCCTTCATAGAAATTACATTAGAAGAAGGTAGGAAAATAACATTAGCTGCCATGACTCTCATCTTGTACTTGTAGGAGGACCTATACAGTAAATCTCCATGTGGAAATAAAGGTCCCATAGGGGCAGGCCAAAAGTGATTGAGAGAGAATACCTACCTGAATAGTGTGCACGGTGTTGTCATGACAAAATTTTAAGAATTTTTTGTCAACTAATGTGACTAAATTCATTGATACTAGCCATGGAATTCCTAGTCTAAGCTTGAATTGGTTTGTGAATCAAGATTCCCAACCTGCACAAACACAACAAAAAATCAATAGATTAGATCAAATGCAAGGCTAGAACCATGATTCCTCAAGCAATCCATTTGAATGCAAAAGAAAAGGAATGAAATGAAGAACACAACAAACTTCAAACAAAGATATCAAATCATATTCTAACACAAAGCAAACTCTTAATCTCTTGAGGGAGTTGGTGCCAATTTGATGTGAAAATTGGCCCTTTCCCAACTTGAGTGATGTGATGAAGATGATTGATGATGAAAATTGATCCACTTGATGAAGACCTCCAATGTCCTCCAAAATAAAAATCTACATAACCTAGCTAAGATTGGATGAAATTAGATGAAAATTGCTATGAATTTGAGTATAGTAAGTTTAAATAAAGTTTTGGATGATCAAATGAGGAATAAAGCCTCTTATTTATAGAATATCAAGTTGAAGAGATGTCCAAAAGGGAGCAATGTGGGACTAAGAATCAACAAATGGCAAGGTACCACTTGTCAACATGTGAATGGATGAAGGATGTGCAAGTTTTGAAGAATGTGTCAATAAATGCAATATTTGAAATTTGAAAATGGTGAAATGACAAGATGGAGGGAGAGTCAAATGGAGTAATGGCCACTTGGCTCAATGCAAAAGGACATGTAAGATGAAATAAATGCCTTGTTGGAAGGGACAAGTTAACTTGGATTTTAAATTCAAGTTTGAAGAATATTCCTTTATTATGTCTTTTGAGAGAAAATAGAGATTTAATAAATGAATTAAAGATATTTTCATGTGCAAGTGACAAAAGCTAGAGGATGGAACATGAGAAGAGATTAAATTAATCAATGTTAATTAATTTAATGAGAGATCAAAATGATGTGACATATTGATTTACATTTATGGATTGATTTAAATCAAATATGAGAAGAATATGATTTCAAGATTAATTAAATAAAGATTTTTGTTTTATTTAGCCAAGGAGATGAAGTTAGATTAAACTAAATAAGGTTTTAATTTATTTAATTTAATGGATGGAATTTAGAGATTTAATCAAATAAAATTGATTATTTAATTAAATAGGGATAATTAGATCAGACTGATTGATTTAATTAACAAGAAAGAATGACTTAATTAGATAAATGATTTATTTAATTAAGAGAGAAACATTGATGAATTTAATCAAATAAAGGTATTTGATTAAATGGCTAGACCGAGGGATGATTTAGGATGAAATAATGTTAGTGGTCGTGATCGGATGTGTAATGTCAATCAATACATTTTTCGTGTCCACATTTTTCCCTTCTTTGAAGTAGTGCACTCATTGCATTGTTTCAAAGAATAAACTTTCTCAATCAAAAGCCATTTTTTTTCATTTCAAAATTTGCCCTATCACTGCCTGTGTGAGGGAAATTATGTTAATACATTGCCCCCTCAAGAGATCGGACGAATTTTTTTTTTTTTGGGTGATCTCATGAAAAAAGGACAAGGTGGCCAACAGGTCCAAAAAGGGTCCAGGTGGGCAAAAAATGATAAAAAATGACCTTTAGACGGGTGAAAACAGGGTCAGGGGACCTAGACCTCTTCTGGATGGCTAAACAGGGTAAAAAATAGGCTTAAATAGGCCTTAGGAGGCCACTTCCAATTCATTTTCACACTTAGCCTTTAGAGATTTCATGATTTGAGCTTTGATACCCTGATGAGATGGCACAATGACAACTCCCGTTACATATCTCCAACTGAGTACGGACATACCAGCGACCTCCCAGCGTTGGGGCACTGGTAAGTGATCCTTACTTGAGCTTCATTTTTCATTTTACATGTTCATTTATTTCATTTAGAACTAGGTCTTTTGCAGTGGTGCTATATAGCGCCGCTTAAATTTCAAACTGGACCGCTCAGTATTTTAAACTGGACTGCCATCACAAGATGGACCGCCGCAGTGGAGTTTGGAGTTTGGGAAAAAACTTCAAACTCTGACGCATTCATGAAATGCAACATTGGATTTCAAACTCTGACGCTGCGAAAAACTTTAGAATTAGGGTTTGGGACACTTTAAAAAAAGTGCACCGTCGTGGTGCAGTTTGGGACTTGAAGGTGCTAGTGTCGTGGTTTACAAATTTCAAACTATGATGCCTTAACAGTTTGCAACACTAGGCCTATTTTTTGAACACTCAGGATAAATTTTCTTGATGATTTTAACATGTTGACCTTTCTTGATGTAGGAGGCAGTGAGGGACCTCTATTCTCGTGAGCATAGATTGTGGGAGATATTCAGCTACTTGTGAGATCTGAGTGATAGGGAGCAGGACCGACTTCGTGAGATGGGGCTATTGTACATTACTTATGTAGCACCTATGTGAACCCATCTTGGCATGATTTATGTGCTTTCCAAGAGATGGCACAGTGAGGCATTGTCCTTTCATCTTTCCACTTGTGAGGCCAGCATCACCTTGGAGGATGTGTGGCGCATCCTTAGATTGCCGATACATGGTCGGTGAGTTATTCATGATATGGATGTTGGACAAGATGCTTTCCATGTAGTCCTAGCTATAGAGGACACTATATATTGTGAGGGTCAGATCAAGCTAGAGCACCACAAGGCGCTCACGACACTCTTCCAACTAGTGATTGTTGCCATCATCTCAGGTCTTATCACTCTAGATCGACGAGGCCGGTACTTCAGTCCAAGCTGAGGGCTTTGCTGGGAGCAGATGGTTCATGACAGGTCAGTCCATTTTGCATGGGGTCCCGTTCTTCTAGCCTCCATTTATAGGCATTTACATGAGTATGCATATATGCACGGCAGGGCACTTGGTTCAAGTGTCACACTCCTTCATGTGTGGGTGTGGGAGCATATCTCCATTCTTCGGCCGCAAATTTATTCTTGTGCCAGTTAGGCTCGATGATCCAATGGTTTGGAATTACAAGGGTGGTGTGTCCACACACACAGGCGAGCACAAGATCCCTCACTAGAGGAGGGTCATTGATGAGATGACAGTGTTCATATGGTGCCCATACCTTGGTCAGCTCAGATGGGCTAATGATGTACAATAACTATTTTTTGCTCACTAGGACCGGCTTATGTAGGGGTGGGAGCATAGTATGATCGAGAGGTATCTACCAGGATGAGTTCAACACTAGTTTGGAGAGGTATAGGATATACCAGATGATGGCTATGTGGCCATCTTTTCCAGGATAGTGAGTCAGGGCTCATGGGGATGGTACATTCCTGCCTCTGACATAGTGGATAGTTTCAGGAAGCTAGTGGTCTAGCAATGGGCTTATGATCAGGGAGTTGCAGATCTAGGAGTGACACAGGCTTACAGAGACTAGTTATGACCACCTCTACGGCTGACAGTTCCAAGTGCACCCTCCACTCGATGAAGAGCTAGGGGGAGGGGGTAGGTCAAGGATGAGGAGGTGTCAGTCCTCCAACAGGTTAGGTGGTACAGGACTAGCTACCACAGATTTAGATGGATCAGCCTCCTGTCGATGTACACATGTAGGATTGGGATTAGGGCCCAGAGGGTGGACATGATGAGCATCAAGATCAAGTTGCTAAACAACCATGAGTCGGGGGTGAGGACCAACCTCACGTGCAGCCTCCGCCAGTACAGCCAGTGGGTCAGCCAGATTTGAGAGATGACCTAATATTACAGTTGCAGGCCTAGGTCTCGGCCTTGACAACAGAGAGGGACCAGGCCTGTGTGGAGAGAGATCAGACAATTTTATAGAGGTAGGCTGTAGAGTTATAGGTGGCTGCAGAGATAGGCCATAGACAATAGCTAGAGAGTATGGTGGATTCCTCCTCTCACAGCACAGTGTCTCTTCGCTCATATAGGGAGGCCATCTAGGAGGTGGATTACTATCTGTTGCTTTATCATCAGGCCATACCTAGAGTGACTTGGGCTCTAGATTAATCATAGCGGACCAGCCAAAGACCGACAAAGGGTCATGGTGACAGAGGCGAGGGTAGCAGGTAGGAGGGTTAGACCACTTTTGATTGAGATATTATTCTTTTGTGCCTTATGGGATTTTTTTTGATAGCCCGTTGGGCCATTTTGTACTTATTGACATACACATGTACAATAACCTGATTATTGTTTTGTACTATGATAGTTACTTGATGATATATATGAGATGATGATGATGATGATGTGATATGTCTTGTACCATTTTATTATTTGTGGATGGTTCTATTTCTATATGTGATGGAATAATGTTATGGTATTATGATGTATGTGATGGATATACTATGTATGGATGCATTTCTTTTTTAATACCTTTTATGTATGCTTTACTGATGATTTATGTATGTTGATGCAAATGTGATGATTTATGCTATGAAATGATTTCTCTTTTTTTTTTTTTGTTATGATGGTGATAATGATGCTAATGCAATGATCATGATATGCAACTATGCAATGATGAATGTAATTTGTATGATATGCGCTTATGATGATGTTATATAATGATGTGATGTGATGTTATAAATGAGATGATATGTTATGCAAAATGGTATGGAGATGATGATTTATGATATGTGAGTAATGACCTTATGATGTATATATGATGGCATAATGAATGCTTTTATGAGATGTTTTATATGATTATGGATGATATGTATGCACTTAATGCAATGGGTTATTTATAATGATTATATACCTGTTATGCTTCGTTTAATTATGCACTGGATGCTTATAATGATATGGGATGATTTATGAAATGTTTATGCAAAATGATTGTAATGTGGTGATTTATGAGATGTTCTAAATGATATGGATGGATGATTGATGATATGCATGTTTATGATGATTTATTTTTTGTATGATTTATGAAAATGGATGTAAATGCTTATACTTTATAATGACCTATTTATGTGATGCAATGGTGGTTATATATGATTATGCAATGGATGATGTGATGGATTATTTATGTTTTCTTTCTATGATTATGTAATAGATGTTTATATGCAATGTGCATGTAATGTTATGATTATGAGATGCTTAGAATAACAAATCTATATTATATGCCTGTGAGATGATCAATGTTTTCTATATGATATGCATTGTGCTGATGATTTGTGGATGCAGGATGAATGCATTCTTAGTGATAAATGATTAACTCTCATAGTACCTTGTTAGCATGAAAAGCAAGAAGAAATGGAAGAAAGAAGATGTTCAAACAGGACATGAGATGATGATGATAATGAATATCTATCGTGGAGTTGGGATTTTCAAAGGGCCAATTATCTTATGTTTGATAACACACATAAATACGATGCATCAAGGTATTAAGAACCAAGATGACGTAGTATCTAGTGTGATGGAATTTGACTTGACAATAAAATAGGAGTATCCTTGTTCACACCTGACATACAAAAACCTTACTAGGATGCACTTTACGTATTTCACACATCTCAGACCAAAACATAGGAAGGCAAGCCTTCCTATGTGGTCAACAAGATATCTAAAACACCCTTCGTACATACCTAAATAAAGCAAGTATGCACCAAGTTGTATTACAAGAAAGTCAAACAAGTGCAATATATAAAAACATAATGATCATTGCCCCATTCCTATCTCTCTAAATCCCTTTGTTGGGGACATCATTGAGAGGTCCTTGGAATGATCACAATAAGATAAATCAAAAGACAAAGATACATTAAACAAACAAGTTGATGTTCTTCAATACCGCTAGCCAAGACTAAACTATGGTGATGCCTGATGTTGATGTCTATTGTAGGAAGGATACATCCTAGGAAATGATGATATTAGATTATTTGATATGGGACTAATTGGATGATAGGCTATTGACACACAGAGTTGACCAGCTTGCTTATGTACTAACCTAGACTTTGAGACTTTGGCATTTTGAGTTTTTCACTTTTAACCTACTAGACTTGTTTCTGACTATTTTTCCAAAGGTTGGGGATGACAATCATTTATTATGAGTGATGTTTACTGCGGGTGAAAGCGTAATGTGACAGATGGATTTTTTCAAATATTTGGATGTTTTTGAAGTTTTTAAAACTGTTTTGAGGTTGTTTTTGGTATTTTTGAGATTTTATAAATGTTTTGATTTATTGATTTTCAAATGTTTTAGGGTTTTCTGAAATTTTGACCAAGAGACTAACCTAAGGACCTATCCTAGGGGCTTCGGGGGATGATGAACAAATTAGACTTTCCTACATTATACACGAAGAGACCATGTAGTTTGACTGATGACTTGATCGATTTACAGATGAAGATATACATGATGAAATGATAGTTTATTATGACAGACTCCTAAAGGACTGACCTAATTGTCTTGAGGAATGATCAAAGATCAACCTTTCCTACGTTCAAGGCTCAAAGACCTGTAGTTTGACAAGACGAATCTATTTTTTGACTTTTTTGATTGACTTTTTGGCTTGTTTTGGGATTTTGATATGTTTTGGATGTTTTTGGATTTTTTTGGTTTTTTGATTATTTTAGATTTTCTGATTTTTTTATGTTTTTGGATTTTTTGATGTTTTTGGATTTTCTAATTTTAGGACTTCAAGAATATATACACAAATCTGATCCAATGAGAACATGCCCCCAGCGTGATATAATATACTAGTCTGATAAAGGCAAGACAAACTGACCTTGAGGATGGGCCGAGTAATACTAGGAGGGATCATGACACGAACATAGGACCAAGCTATGATGCAGATGCAGATGGGTGATGTATGGAGATCTGAATGCGATGGATGATGAAAGTGTAATGGATAGATGATACAAAATGAGCCATGAAGATCCTGGTGGATGGAAAGTGCTTATTTACACAAGGCGCCTATTTGCTAGGTTTTCACCAAGGTACTTGTCCAAAGTGCCACCGAAGTAGTTTTCACTAGAGGACAATTTTTCTCTTTACTATTTTTTTTATCTATTTTCTATTTTTTTGATTTTTTTGTTGTCACCAGGTTGCCTGTTTGTCAAGTTTTCATCAAGGTGACCATTTTTTCAGGACATTTTTTTGGATTTTTGGTTCTATACCTTAAACTATTAGGCATAAAAACTTTTGAGATGAGAGTTGTTCATGGGGTAATGCAAAGGTTCCCCTTTGGGTGTTGATAACTGATGTGCCCCTGACTTATAGCTTGCTATGATAAAAAATGGTCCCAACTAGTTGGGTTCAAATTTTCCTTGGGTAAGCCCACAAAAATGGTTTACAATTTGAATGAGGAAGGAAAACTTGTGAAAATGACCCAATGCCAAAAGAATTCATTATGGGGGTTTGAATAAACTCATTGGTTTAAACGAATCAAAAAAGGGGACAAAAAACAAATGAAAACCCCTATTGGGAAGGGGGTTAAAATGAACCCTGGTTCCCTAGAACCCCCATGGTTCTAGCGAACCCCCCTTTTCCCTAATTTTTGACCTTGTTAAAAAAAAAAACCTAAATTTTTAAGCTTCAAAGATCAGGTTGAGGATGCAAATGGAAGAATCTTCACAAACCCAACTGGAATCAGGTAGTCATTAGAATGAGCTATCCAAAAAATATAATTTTAATATGTTTTGGTTTTATTATATATATATATATTTTAGTTTTATTAAACATAGGTTTTTCTTTGAAAATGAAGGTTTTTGTTTTGCACATGTCGAAAAATAGTAGATTATCAAAAAAAAAATTCAAAAAATATGAGTACACCAAATATTAAAGTCCTTGATCCAACAAAAAAAATTAAATTGAATTTTGATATATACAAAAAAAGTCATGCGTTATAACGTCGCGCTATGTCTGAATTGTAATTGGTTTGACTTTGAAACTTGATTAAAGAGAAAATATTTAATAAAAAATTATCTAAGCAAGTGGAAGCATTAGATATCATAGTTACAAATATAAATTTGAAAGAATTAAAATTTTAACCTTCATGGAAAAAAAGTTATGTGTTATATGGTGTGCATCACTTTTTAAAAATGTTGTTTTATGAAAAAAAAGTTTTCATGGGAGATGGAAAAAGAAGTGCAATCTGATTCCAAAATATTTGAAAAAATATTTTTAGAACCTACAGACAAAATGTGACAAGACTCTAGTTTGCATTATCTCCAAATTCCTCACAGTTTAGTCGCTATAGATTCCCGAATGTGAAGATTTAGTTAAAAATAATAATTTCAATATCCAGTTTGGCCAAAAATTGTAAACCACTATTGTGGGATCACCCCCTTTGCTATTTGGATTTGGGATGTTCTTTTGATTCTCCTTTAGCAATAGCTCTCTGACTTGGAAAGTCATGCTTCTGATTTTCTTGTTATAGCTCCTTTTGAGTCTATTCTGATAGACTTGCAAATGATTTAAAGCATCTATACATCGGTCATCTAGTAGCTCTAGCTCATTCAGTCTTGATACTCGGTATTCTTCATCCATAATGAGGTTTTGCAGTGATATTCTTAGTGATGGGAGCTCAATCTCAATGGGTAATACTTCCTTTGATCCATAGACTAGGGAGAAGGAGGTGGCGCCAATGGGTGTGTAGATGTTGGTTCGATAGGCCTAAAGGGCAAGATTTAGCTATAGATGCCAGTCATGACCTGTGTCATTGACTATTTTCTTTAGGATCTTTAGAATGGTTTATTGGTGGCTTCTACTTGGCCATTTCCTTGGGGATATTATAGGGTGGGAAAGTGATGCTAAATTTTGAATTTTTCACATAGGTCATGAACATCCTAATTTTTGAATGGTGTCCCATTATTTGAGATAATAGCTTGGGGAACACCGTATTGACATATTAAGTAGTTTAGGATGAAATTTGATATCTATTTTCTAGTGATGTATGTCATGGGGATGGCCTCCACCCACTTGGTAAAGTATTCAGTGGCGATTATGATAAACTTGTGGCCATTAGATGAGGTGGGAGTTATTTTTATGATGAGATCGAGCCCCCACTGTGAGAAGGGCCATGGTGTAACAATAGGATGGAGCTCTTGAGCTGGAGCATGGATGAGGTCTCCATGTTGCTAACATTGTAGGCATCTTTTGACATAGTCATGTGCCTCTTTCTCCATAGTGGGCCGATAATACCCCGTCCTCAGTAGTTTCTTGGCCAAGGTCATTCCACTCAAGTGTGAACAATAAATCCCATTATGCACTTCAGTTAAAGCAGTCAAGGATTCATTAGTATTTAAATAGTGTATTAGGGTTCCCTCTATGCTCCTATGGTAAAGGGTGTTTCCTAGGATGACAAACCGGGATGCTTTCTTGACAAAGGTTCTTTTCGGGCTTGAGGGTAAGTCAGTAGGTAAGACACCTATTCGTAGGTAGGTATAAATATCATGGTACTAGGGATCTCCAAGACCAATGATTTCACACAAAAATTTTGACTATGGTACCTCAAATGTGGGCATGAGAAGCTTCTCTACCAAGAATTCATGTTTTAGGATGTTGTGAAGGATTTCCAATAACGATCCAATTGTTGCCATGGTGTATGCAGCTTTGTTGTTTTCTCTAGGAATTTGCTCAAATGTGATCTCAATGAAGGATTCTTTGAGAGTCTCCACCAGTTTCTTGTATGGGGTGAGCTTATCATCCTTAGTCTAGTATTCATCATTCACTTGATTTATTATCAACTGGGGGTCTCTGTATACTCTGAGGGCCATGATGTGGCACTACACTACTATTCAAAGACCTATGGTTAAAGAATCATATTCTGCAATGTTATTGGTGTAGGGGAATGCCAATTTATATGATATAGGTATGTAGTCCCCTTGTGGGGTGATGAAAAATAAACTAGGGCCTGATCCATGTTGTGATTATGAGCCATCAAAATAAAGTTTCCAATGGTCAGCTATGTTGAGATTGAAAATGGATTCATCCAGAAACTCTAAGATTAGTGGATTCTCTGAGTAGATGGGTGCTTCTAGAAGCTGATTTGTGATGACTTGACATTTAATTGATTTCCACTCCACATATTTAATGTCATACTCTAATAGTATCATAACCCATTTAGCCATTCTTCCCACGAGCATTTCCTTTGATAGTAAGTACTTGAGAGGGTCAATTTTGGCGATGAGTTTTATTTTGTGTGCCAGCATGTAAATTCTAAATTTCTATTAAGCAAACACTACTGCTAGACATGCTTTTTCAATGAATGAGTAGTTTAACTCATGGCCAACCATTGTTCTAATAATATAATAGATGGCCCTTTCTGTCCCATTTTCACCGTGTTGAGCTAGGAGAGCTCCAAGGGTTGTTGTTGCTGACACATATAGGATCAATGGCTTTCTGGGGATCAGTGGCATAAGGAATGATAGTGTAAGCAAATATTCTTTTATCTTATTGAAGGCTTCCTCACACTTATCATCCCACTTGTACACTATTCCCTTGTGAAGTAGGTGAGAATACATGATTTGCTTATTTTCTAGTTGTGTAATGAATCTTTAGATGGACTGAAGCCTTCCCTGGAAACCTCTCAATTATTTCAATGTTTTGGGTGATTCCATTTCAAGGATTTCTTTTACCTTGGCAAGGTCTACCTAAATACCTCTCATTGACACTATGTATCCTAGCAACTTTCTTGATTGTACATCAAAGACACACTTCTTTAGATTTAATTGGACCTTGTACTCCTCCAGCCTATCAAAAATAGTACTCAAGGAAGATTAGTGTCATAGCTCTTTGGTATGTAGCACCAACATTTTTTAAGCCAAATGGCATCATATTCCAGCAGTAAGTCCCCCATGGAAAAGTGAAGGGCATTTTGTGTTGGTATTCTTTAGCAATCATTATCTAGTTGTATCTCGAGAAACTGTCCATCAGGGAAATCATTTCATGTCCCGCCATCATGTCTACGATCATGTCAATGTTGGGCAACGGGAAATCATCTTTTGGACATGCTTTGTTTAAGTCCCTGAAATCTGTGCAGATTTTGATGCTCCCATCTATTTTTGAAACAAGAACCAGATTGGATACCCACATAGGGTAGTCAATTGGTTGTATGAATCCTACATTAAGTAGCTTCTTTAATTCCATTTTGACTAGTAAAGTGATATGAGGGTGCATTTTCCTAAGTTTTTGTTGGAAATGCTTTGCTTCAAAGTACACTACTAGATGATGAACTACAATCTTTGGGTCAAGCCTAGGCATGTATGCATAGCTCCATGCAAAATTAACTTGTATTTCTCTCAAAAAGGCTACTAGGAGCTCTTGTTCCTCTGATAGTAATGACTCTGCATAGAATGTGATGTACGGTATCTACTCTATTCCTAGGTTGACTGGATTACACTTTTTGGCTAGGACCTTTGGTTCTTCTTGATTGAGAGCTCTGAAAGGAATATTGAATCTCCCATCCTTGGGAGCCTAAGAGAGGTTTTCACCATTAGATGCATCCTTTATTTTTACTATTTTTGGGTCAGAGAGTGCCATAGTGTGCTTTTCACTCAAGGACCTAGATATTATTTTTAATTTCTCACTTTTGCAACTAAAGGATCTAATTGTTTCCCCATAATATGCCTATGTATCTAGCTCAATGATGAATAATTCTTTGTGATCCCCGCATTGAATATTATTACCCAGTCCCATGAATTCTGAGAGCGCCTCATCATTTTTGAATGTGTCAAGAATTGGTGGTCCTCGTTGGTCATAATCGATGAGTTGTGGGTAGGCTAGATGAATTTCATGGTTTTTGTTTTTAGACTCATAAGATAGGGTGCTAATCATGAGAAGGGTGGTATCCTCAAAGATCATGGGTGTGTTGGTTATGGGATCCTCATCATCATTGCTACTACATACATTAGTTATGTCAAACGTGAAATTATCTAAGACGTAGCTAGTGGATATAGGTAAGTGAAGTTCAACTGGTGTTGTTTCTGAGAGTCTTGACTGCTTTAATTGGGTGACCTCATCCATGCATGGTTATACTCGGAGGGGTACATCCAAGGCCAAGATTTCTCATTTGCATCTCAAGAATGAGGGGTATTAAAAGCCCATTGTCATTTTTCCCTAGTTTCTAGTTTCTGTCATAACCCATTACGAGCATCATTTGCAAACCTTTGCTTCTGTCATCCATTGGTAGATTAGTTGTTGGTTTACTATCTTGGTATAGGAGATGGGATGGGCCCTCCTCTCTAAATTCTTGGTCGAGATCCCCCCAACTATTGAAGTTGGGATATTCTACAAGGGATGTTCGAGAAGTGGAGGCTTGATTTGATTGCAGACATCCTTGTTATCTAGGAGATTGTGGTAACTCTCCTAACACAAAGGCATTTTTGGGAATCGTATAGTTTCCACAACCATTTTCTTAGATGATGAATTTGATATAAAATATGGTGGGGATGGCGGGAGTGGCAGGTGTCTCTATCGTAGAAGTGGAAGCGAGAGTGGCTGGATCAATGTATGGTGTTGATGAGCCTTCATCATTTTTAGGAACTTGAGGGATTTTGTAGTATTTGGCCTCTAGGTTCTTGTAGTAGGAGAATGGTTCAGGATCTCCATGGATAGTGACCTCTTATCCTTCATATGTGAATTTGACACATTGATGGAAGGTTGACGCTACTGCTTGCATTGCATGGATCCACAGACATTCCAGGAGAATGTTATAAGGCAAGTCGAGGTCCAAGACCTGATAGGTTGTTTCCATCATAGTTGGCCCTACTTGAATAGGGATTTGGATTGTGCCTTGGGATACTCTTTCTTGATCATCATATGCTCTGATTGTAATACCTTTTCCTTTGTCGATGGAATTTTTTGAAATTTTTAGGTTCTTAATGGGCTTAAGGGAACAAATATTCAAGCCTGCATCTCCATCCACCAAGATGCGCTTGACTTTATTTTTATGCACCAAGACCTCTAAATGGAGTGCACGGTTGTGAGATGGTTGAGCAAGAAAATATTGATAAAAAAATATAAGGAAATTCAGGGTGATGATGTTTTCGACCATAGCTTGGAATTGTTCCACATCAAGATCTACAGGGATGGTTGTTGAAGCCAATGCTTCCTCAAGGATTTTCTTGTGGGCGGAATAGATTTTTAATAACTCCATTATGGAGATTTTTGTTGGGGTTCTTTTCAGTTGATTAAGGACATTATAACCATTGGGAACAAATCTAGGGTTGGGTGCGGGTACTTTGTTTGGTTGAGATGATCCTACAATGGTAATTTTTCCACCTCTTATGGCGACTCCACAATCAGCATGGGCTCCTTTGATGGTGATGGTAGCACAGTAATCATGAAGGGAAGCAACGACATGATCATACACATGATTAACATTTTTGAAGGTGCCTTTCCCCTTATCAGTGTTATTATTCCCTTTATTGTTATGGTTCTAAAGGCATCAGATTTGAGTATATTTTGAGATTCTGATTTCCTGTTGGTTGTTCCTCATTTATGGTTCTTTGATCAATGAGGTATTGGACTAGGTTTTTTAACCTCATGCAACTGTTAGTGGTGTGCCCTTTTATTTTGTGGAAGTTGTAGAGCTGATTCTCATTGTACCAAGGAGGCTTAACATATGGTTCTTGGTAGTTCTCATAGGTGGGAGCCTTGATGAGGTTTTTGTTTATCAGTTTCTTCATGATGAATTCGAGTGGTTCCCCAAGGGCAGTGTACTTTTGCTTGGTGAAGTTCTTGTTTCACTAGGGCGGTCCCATTTGATCGATGACATTATTGATCGCTTGATTTTTTGGTTGTTGTGTTGTGTTTGCTGGATGGTTGTTTTGATGATGGTTTTGGATTTGTTGTTGTGGTGCGGGTGTGTTTTTCCAAGGGGCACTGATGACAGCTTTGGCATTGATGACACCATCGTTGGTAACATTTTTGTTTGTTTCCATTGTGTGAGGTTTGTCATTATAGCTTGTAGATGGGCGATTGTTCTATTGTTTGAGATATGAATTTGATCCTCCAGGTTGTGTCATAAGGGATCATTTGATGCTGAGAACCTTGGAAGTCAACTGGTTGTATGTGGTTGTACCTTGTACTTTGAGATGGAATGCCATGAGGCCGTCAAGATTGGATATGATAGTGCACACTTGTTGTTCCTCGGGCATGACCCATTTGCGTTGATTGGCCTTGGATTGCCATCATTGTAGAAATGAAGCAAATGATTCATTCTTCCCTTGTTTTAGAGCTGAGAGTTCCTCTAAACTAACATCCATGGTGATATTGCATGCACAATTTTTGATGAATGCATCTATGATTTCTTGGAACATTTTGATGCCTATAGGTAGGTGAGAGAACCATTCCTTGGCGTGGCCAGCCAAAATCCTAGGAAATAGCCACATTAGATAAGTATCATCATATGTGACTTCCATGCAATGAACCTAAAATTCCCTAATGTGATCTTCAGGGTTTCCCATCCCATGGTATTTATTGAATTTGGGGATCTCAAATCCCTTTGGAAATGGTTTCATCACAAGGATCCTATCAAATGGATAAGGACACAAGTTGCTGTCTGTTTTTGTGGTTCGCCTTGATTGAAGATAAAGCACTTGTTGTGAGAGTAATTTGATTTGTGCTACAACATCATTTTGTGGATCAGGGGATGGGATGAAAGTGTTCTGAGGTGGCTCATTTGTTGATGGGATGGGTGGATTGGTTGATGTGTTGATTGGTGGTATTTGTACATTCTGCTGGGCCATGTATGCTTGTACTTGCTATTAAATTAACAACGCTTCTTGGTCTTGTTGTTGTTGTGCCAGGATTGCCTGTTGATGAGCCTGTTGTGGTTGTTGTGCCAACAACGCTTGTTATTGAGCTGCTAATTGGGTTGCTTCCTCCTATGCTTGATGTTGTGTTGCTTGTTGTTGTGCAAGATATTGCTCTTGTACTTGTGCTTGTTGCGCTTGATATTGGGCTTGAGCTTGAGCATTCACTTGAGCTTGTGCCTAAGCTTGAGCCTAAGCTTGAGCTTGAGCTTGAGCTTGAGCTTGAGCTTGAGCTTGAGCTTGAGCTTGAGCTTGAGCTTGAGCTTGAGCTTGAGCTTGAGCTTGTGCGGCTTGAGCTTGTGCCCGAGCTTGAGCCTCAGCTTGTGCCTGAGCTTGTCCCTGAGCTTGAGCCTAAGCTTGAGCTTGAGCTTGTACAGCTTGAGCTTGTGAATTTTTTTATTGTAATAATATTTGGGCTTGAGCAGCCTGTTGTGCTTGTAATGCAGCTTAGGAAACCTACGTGGCTTGAGAGGCTTGCTAAGCAACTAGTTGTGTGGCTTGTTGTTTTTTTACTTGCAGGAGTGCCTTTTGATAGGTAGCTTGCTGAGTGGATTGCAACACAATATTGTATTGGCTTCATGTATTGGATCTTGGTGGTGGTGGTGGTGGTGGATTCAGAATGGTGCTTGTTGTGGTGACAAGAGGCACCGTCATGTTGATGATTGGAGTTTGAGTGGTAGAAGGTGTGATGGATATGCTTGGCCCTTGTGAGACCATGTTTTGAGGGATGGTTGATGATGTGATTATTTCCTATGTGGTTTCCATCTGTTGTTGCAATATAGATGACAAGTTTTGAGAGTTTTGCATGATGCTTTGATTGATGTTGGGGTGTTGCGTGAAAGGATGATGATGATGGATCATTGGGATCATGGCAAGTGAGAGGGACATATGTATGTAATGGATTTTGGGGTACAATTTTCCCCAAGATGGTGTTTGCATCCAATTCTTGATTATTAACAAGGGGGTGTGTTTATAAGGCATTGAGAAATGCACTTCCCTTGTTAACACTAGGTTGAGTTAGAGCAATGGATGATTTGATTTACAGGATGTTTTGAGTGATCCTTTGGAATGGGGGTGTGGATGAGATTGGAGGGATGAACTCTAAGGATGGTTCCACTATAGAGCTCACATTGAAATCAAAAGGGAGTTTATCCCCTTGCTTTTCTAATTCAAGCATGTATAGTGAAGGGTTGAGTCTCATCATGATATTGATAATCTTATGGTTCTCTAGATTTTGAATCATTTCAGTGATTTTCTCGTGTGACACTCCAAAGGGATTATTGGTAAGATCCTCCACTTGGCCTTCCTCTTGGGGGTTTTGTGATGATGAAGGAAATTTGATTAGAGGATTACTTGATTCAACGGGATTTTTTTTGGAATTTTTTTACTTAGGTCACTTGTAGTGGATGTTTCTTTGTTGGCTTCCATGTTCCTCTTGTGTTGAGATATATTTTGCACCATAAAATAGGGATCAATTTTCAAGAATGTGGGAGATGAATCTCTAATTATTTGGATTGATCTAACTTTTAGATACAAAACAAAAAATTTAGGATGTTTTTAAGGATCAAAGGTGATATGATGGGGATGATGTAAAAGATGGATGATGTGGATTTTTGAACTTTTGAGAAATCTTGAGGGGATGCTAGACTTTTCAGGGCCTTTTGGATTTTCTTTTGGATATTTTTTGGATTTTGAATTGACCTTAAATTGATTTTTGGTTTGATTTGTTTTTGGATTTATGAACAAATAGACCTTAAGATGTTGGATGATTACCTAAGGGGTAGATTTTCTCAAAGGATGATAATTTGAATATGTGTGGGGATAAAGATGCATCTACCCACACCTATTCAAACAAGATGATAATTTAACCAAGAATATGAAGAAGGATGCATCTACATATACCTAGCTAAAGAAGATGGTTTGATAATTTGACTAAGCATATGCAAAAGGATGCATCTACACGTACCTAGCCAAATATGATTTGATGTTTTGATTCAAATATTTCAAGGATTTTGCTTCAAGGATTTGATGATTTTGGTTTTTTCCAAAAATCCTAGCATGGAGGATAATTTCAAGATTTTTCAAAAGATGATGGTGAGGTGATTTTGGTTTGATGTTCAAGGATGGATGAAAAGGTTTGATTTTGATCCTAGGATGCAACTAAAAAGACACTTCTTTACTAGACCTCAGTATTTGAAGAATATGCAATACTTCTAAGGACCTTTTAACCAAGAAGTGGTTCAAATTGAGCATACATTTTTGAATTGTTCAAAGGAATGAGTCTATAGAACCTTGTGAATTTTTTACTTATTTTTATATGTTTCTTTTGATTGCACTTCCTAATGTATTTTGTTGATGACCTTTCGAGTGTGACTCCTAAATTTTGAACTTTTTCTCAAGGAATTTTGCTTTGGGATTTTGACTTTCTTGGAAATCATGAGGAACTAACACATGTGTGAGAGCCAATTTTGTTATCTATGCTTAATGATTTTGTTTTATCACAAACACACTCTTTGGTTTTCAACTACATGTTCAATGTCTTAAATTCTTCTCATTCCACAAGGTATGTTATGTGGAACTTTGATGAAATCGAGGAAAGGGTTACCTATTGTTAACTTTAGTAAGAAAATTGAGATATAATCCAAGTGTTTAGAAACCTCTAAGGATAAAATCCCAAGGGAAAGCAATAACACATGAATTTGGTCAATTGTATTTGCTTCCTAAAGGGTTTTAAGTTTTGATGACAATCTTAAATGTTTGTTTCCAAATGTTTTCAAACAAGCAAAGAGTTTTGTAACCAAGAACAAGCACAATCCTATGGATATGAAAGACTATATTTGTTGAGTCTCCACTTGGACAACTCTAGCTACACTTATTTTTAGCGAATAGTTAGATGCTTGACTCCACTGGCTCCCCTCCACGACACTCACTTCTCGGGGCATCCAAGCATCAATACCGATGAAACTCTCATGGCATATTTTCTATTTCTACTAAAAATCTTAAGAGTGTGGGGCGGCTTCAGAACGACCGTTCTTGCACCAACGAATAGATAGGGATTTTGGACTTTCTACAACAAGGTTTTTAATTCATACTTTTTGTTCATAGGAGTTGACCCAATGTGGCGAGAGACCATTGCTTCCCTTCTTGTTGGAGCCAACTGTGTGATACTGGCCTTTGTTCCAGTACCCACTTTTATATCCTGGATGGAAATACTCTTGGCTTTAGAGTGTTACCAGTTGAGTCGTTCCCTTCCAAGGTGAGTACCTTTTCCCCAAGGTAGGCCCTCTAAGATAAACAATAGCGAGAAAAAATATATGTAACTTGATCAATCTTTGTTGAGAAACAAAGAGATAATATACGCAATAGGTTTGGCTCACACTCGCAAGATGCTTTATTCAATTTTAGTTATGAAAATGAAGTGTGGAGGTAATTACTTTATCCCAACCTAAGACATCAAAAATCCATTTGATTCTCAAAATCGCCATTAGGCATGAGAGAAGTGCATACGTCTTTTCAATGATGTTATTTTGAGTAAGCAATCACAAAACAAAGTAGCACATGTTCTTTTTTTTTAATCCCACAAAGCAATAATGACCTTTTTTTATAGCACCAAATGAAGTGTGAGAATTTTCCTTGTTCAATTATTAGCCCCAAACAAAATCTAGTGAGTTTGTGTCCTAAAGTTCATTTTAAGCTCCTTTTGTAACAAGAGTTTAAAGAGTTCTTTTTAGAGCCCAAAATGAAACTAGTAAGTCCTAAGCATGAAAGATAACAAATTTTTCCTTAAGAGGAATAGTGAATCCTCTAATCTGAGTGTTGAACAAACACTAGAGTGTTTAAAAACACTTGGTATCATGAAATGAGGTCATCATGCTTCTTTTCCTCTTCACCTTTGATCAATCCAACCTACAAGAAATTCAGTTAGGTTCTCCACAATAAATAGAGGTCAAGAAAGAAAAAAATAGACCAAATAACCAGAATTTGAAAAAAAGCACGTGTTATAAATAAATTTTCACTTTCTACTTCCCTCCTGTGGTGAAATCCATGAAGGCGTCACGGTTTGAAATTACTAGTAATTATATATAGCACTACTTACTAGTCAGCATCGCTCTATAGCCAAACCAGTGAGCATGAAGGCATCGCTATTCTGGTCAATGATGTAGTTTGTATTTTGAAAATATTTTGGCGAGTCAGAAATATTCAACGGTGCTGTTCAAAAATTTGAATTCTGGGCGGGAAGTATGGAGTGTCACAATTTGAAATTTGTAGTGGTGTGATATAGCAATACTGAGTTCTCAACGGTGCTAAACAGTGATGCTAAGCTTCCAGTAGTGGAGTTTCCTATAGGTGTAAAAACAACAAAGAAAACACAAAATGTAGTGCAAAAGTGATTAGATTTTCAAGAGTGCCCTCCTTCTAGCCCCAAAATGTGAACCAAGATTCCCAACCTACACAAACACAACAAACAATCAATAGATTAGATCAAATGCAAGGTTAGAACCATGATTCCTCAAGAAATCCATTTGAATGCAAAAGAAAAGGAATGAAATGAAGAACACAACAAACTTAAAACAAAGATATCAAATCCTATTCTAAAACAAAGCAAAATCTTAATCTCTTGAGGGAGTTGGTGTCAATTTGATGTGAAAATTGGCCCTATCCCAACTCCAATGATGTGATGAAGATGATTGATGATGAATAGTGATCCACTTGATGAAGACCTCCAATGTGCTCCAAGATAAAAAAAATTTGCATAACCTAGCTTTCAAGATTGGATGAAATTGGATGGAAATTGTTATGAATTTGAGTATAGTAAGTTTACTCAAGTTGTGGATGATCAAATGGAAAGGTGCCACTTGTCAACATGTGAATGGATGAAGGATGTGCAAGTTTTGAAGAATGTGTCAATAAATGCAATATTTGAAATTTGAAAATGGTGAAATGACAAGGTGGAGGGAGAGTCAAATGGAGTAATGGCCACTTGGCTCAATGCAAAAGGACATGTAAGATTAAATAAATGCCTTGTTGGAAGGGACAAGTCAACTTGGATTTTGAATTCAAATTTGAGGAATATTCCTTTATTATTCCTTTTGAGAGAAAATAGAGATTTAATAAATGAATTAAATCTATTTTCATGTGCAAGTGACAAAAGCTAGAGGATGGGACATGAGAAGAGATTAAATTAATCAATGTTAATTAATTTAATGAGAGATCAAAATGATGTGACATATTGATTTAGATTTATGGATTGATTTAAATCAAATATGAGAAGAATATGATTTCAAGATTAATTAAATAAAGGTTTTTGTTTTATTTAACCAAGGAGATGAAGTTAGATTAAACTAAATAAGGTTTTAATTTATTTAATTTAATGGATGGACTTTAGGGATTTAACCAAATAAAAATGATTATTTAATTAAATAGGGATAATTAGATTAAACTGATTAATTTAATTAACAAGAAAGAATGACTTAACTAGATAAACGATTCATTTAATTAAGAGATGAACATTGATGGATTTAATCAAATAAAGTTATTCAATTAAATGGTTAGACCGAGGGAACATTTATGATGAAACGGTGTTAGTGGTCGGGATCAGATGTGCAATGTCAATCAGTACATTTTACGTGTCTACAAGGTCTGATTTAGATATCTTTGACAATTGAGACATCAAAATATTTAGGTTCAATAAAGATTGACAAAGAAATAGAACCAATAGGAGGCACAAAAAAACCATCACGTGTATAGATAATTGTCTTCAACTCTTCACACTTCTCCTTATATAGATTATTGATAAATAGGGTTTCCTCCATAATGAAATTGACCCAATTGGTATGGTCAACCTTAACACCAGTTATGATGTTGTTGACCTAAGATAGGATGTAAAGTAGAGAAGGTTCCTATTCAAAGGCAAGTCATGTGGTGTAAAAGTTAGGTGCAAAATTTTTTCCACATGAATTGAAGGAGGAATAGAAGTGAACGAGACCATGTTCACATACTTAGAAGTACTAGTATCAGAAGATGAATAAGATGTTATTAGGGTTAAAGAACAAAGTTGTGTCACACTTTCAACCAATTTATCAACACAAGTGAAATTAAGTATTTTTAACTAAAAATTAATTTTGGTCAAACATATGATCTTATAAGATTTATTCTATCTAAGATATATATGTCCATAACTTTTCTAGCTAAAATTGTTGGCTAAATGCATAATTGACACCACTTTGAGTCTAATTTACCAAAAAAGTAAACTTATTTGAAAAACTTGATGTTTCAACAACTTCTACTCATGTAAAAAACTTTTTTTTCAAATATAAAAAATACCCTTTTGTAGATCCATATGTTTAGTTTTCAAAAATGTATATATTTTTATAGTTTAATTATTATTTATATTTTCCTTTTTAAATTTTTCACTAAATGTAGATTACAAGCAAAAAACATGAGATTGATTACCATGTCAAGGAAAAATAGTAAGACTTATTCAAAAAAATTGAAAAAAATATGATGTGCTAGATACAAGAATCTATATTAAGATACTATATTTTTTTTTCTATTTTATATAACTAATAAATATGAAAGTTGATATCTAATGGAAACAATTGATTTTTAATACACACATTTTAATAGTTATTTAAAAATATATATATTTATCAAATTTTGAAAAATTTATATATCCATGCCCTAATGTTTCAAGTTATAAATACACAATAAATTAGAGGGAAAAAAAATTACTATATGAAGATTGATGTCTCATGTAACTTCATTTATTATCATTTTATCAACAACTAAATTATAGTGTTAATTTATAAAAAACTATATTCAAATAATTTTATTTTTTAATTTTTAAAATACAAACATAAAATATACTAAAAAACAAATATTTTATTTTTTTAAATCATTTCAAAATTGAGAACATATATATCACTTTTTAGTGATTCAAGTTTAAAAGTTGGATTAGTGTTGGTTGTTTCCTTTATAAAAGTGTGGCACAACTTTGTACTTTTACCCATTAGAAATTAGTAGAATGAGAAGGGAAAAAGTCTATGTATATCTCTTGTTGGTTGTTAGCCTTGGCTATAGATTTATTAGGGTTTTGTTTCCTTCCATCAAGTTAGATGGTACTACTATCTATGTGGTCTTGGATGGAATTTCTAAGATGAACACAATATTTGGTATTATGACTAGGGACCTAGTGTTATTGACACAACTTTTGCACATCATACTAGCTAGGATAAGGTTCAGATAATAGTCATATTTTTGGGAGGGAGATTAAGCCATATTTTAATATATTTTGAAGAACATTAGTGTAGGACTCATATAATTTTGTAAAGATTATATTTTTCTTGTGGATTTCTTCTAAGTGGGAACGAAAACCACGTTCACCACTACCTTATTTCTCATAGTCTCTACAAAAATAGATATGGCTAGTTGATTATTGAGATGAGAGTAAAAGGAGGGACTGTCATAATATCTCACCATCTATTGTGATGTTCAGAGTGATGCCTGCCTGAAATTGTTGTAAGAATTGATTAATCAATTGATCAAAACAAAATATGGAGTTTTCAGGAAGTGACCAACACCACTCCAACACAATGTCCTTGAGGAATCATGATAATAGTTTTTCTAACAAATCATCCTGATGGAAAAAATTGGTACACATGGTAGTAAATGACGAGACATGGGCCTATGGGTCACCTCTACCATTGCACTTATCTGAACTTAGGAATTTTTATCTCTTGAGGGATGGGAACGTTCAGAATGGTGAGGAATAAAGGATTACAGTGATATTATGGTTGCAATGATGATTGAGAGGTAAGATAGTCAGGCTAGCCAATTGCAATTGCATTTTTCCCATGTTTTGTAACAAAGAATTCAAGATGGGATTGGTTGATGGAGTCAAACTAGCTGAGGTGACATAAGCTTGAGTTCCAAATATAGGTATCTCGTATCTAAAAGGGATGTGATTCACCCTGACTCTATGACCATCAAAAATCACAATATTGGTATTATTAGTAGTGGTGAAAGAAAGTACAAAAGGACCATTGTCTACCATATGACACTCCTTGAATTGGAACATACAACTATGTACCATTGATTTTTTATTGGATATCCTAGGGATGATGTAGGATAAAAGTTTATGAGGGTACATTGGTCTCTACCAAGTTAGCTATCCCTCGAAGTAGCTCAAGAAATTTTTGGTATGAGATAAGTAGGTCTCGCATGAGTGCATGACCATAGGGGTCCAAAATGTGGTGATATGAGAAAAAGTGGTTGATGATTTTTTTTAATTTATATTTGATGGAACAAAAATGGTTATTGAGAAAACTGTCAACTTTCCACCAATGTAATATATTCCTTATTTTAAATTTAATAGAAAATTATTATTGATTTCCTATATGCATTATGACTAAAGTCCCATATTGATAGGCTAATTGAAAAAATACATAATTCTCAAATGATTTCATATTTTTTGAACCCAAAAGATGCAGAACATTGTATGCTTCCCATACTATAATATAAAATAATAAAAAAATTAATTTCATAAAATTTTGACCAAGTTATGGTGGTTAGACATACATGTTTTAATATTATTAAAAAGTTCAAATAAAAATTCATAAATAATTATTTACTTGCAAAAAAAATTACAAAAAAATTGTAGCACATTTGGGCATGTGTCCTCTACTTACATCGAAAGTTTAAAAAAAAAAAAATTCTAGTACTTAGGTAATTGGTCAGACATACACTCACTTTTTACTTTTTTCTAAAAATTTAGTACTACTAGATTGCAATTTAAATTTTTTATCAAATAGATTTACTTTGTCCAAAAAAAGACTAGTATCATAGAAACTACACTCAGTTTTCTACAAATTATGTTCTTACATATTTTTCAAATTATGTTAATAACCTATTAAATTTTTATGTCAACTTGCATAACTCTACTTTTTTTAATGTTATCACCACTTAAGGGCCTAGTTTGGACCCTCATTATCCTACACTGACCCTCCCTCAGACCACAAATGATATGAGCATATAGGGTGTATGTGTTGTCTTTTCTTAGAAAATTTTTGAACACTTTTAACCTCTTATCCAATGATTGGACTAGCTCAAAGGGGACCTTAAGAGTAGACTTGTGATCTAAATGGGAGAAGTAGAGCCAAAAGGGGTGTTTGGTTGAGAATTTTCTTGGACTTTTGTTGATGAATGAATTGAATCAAAAGGAGGTTCATAATTAGGTTATAGTCCTATAATGAACTGCTCATTTAATCAAGACCCTGGTGGGGAGGACTAAACTATCTTCTTGAACCCATATCCAAATATCAATAACTTCTTCTAACTATATGTCTAGAAGTAGTAGATTGGGTTGTGAAACTCATAAAAGTGTCACAACTGATCAAAAAATCATCTAACCAAGAGAGAAGAAAAATTTCAACAAAATATTAGGATAAGGATAGTTCACACTAGGTTCACCAAAATGTAGAGGAGGAAACCTAACAACCCCCACAAAGTGAAAATGCTCCTCAAATACCTCAAGGATCAAAGATCTAATGCCAAAAAGGGAAGACAAGGAAGATTATTTTATATTTTGTGTTTGTGATGAATTAATAGATAATATTTTTAGGGATTGAAAGAGCAAGCTTCAAAGGTCTCTTGAGAAAACTAACATTCTCATGGCAAAAGACAATATTCCAACATGAATACATCACCATGGAATATAATATCATACATTCTAAAAATAGAGCTTGCTAGTGGGTGATCCCACAATAGTGGTTTACACTTTCTGGGAGATCTTGATTTTTGCTGAAATCACATATTTTTAGAAAGTATAATGATTTAAGCCTTGAAAAGTTCCATTTAAAGGATTCCAATTGAAGAGGGTTTTATCAAACTACCTTAGATCAAACCCCCTTGGATAGAACCTCACTAGTTTAAAACCATACCTATAATGGAGTCTCCTTTAAACCTATCAAAATGTTGATAAAAAACCACTTTTGATTCACCTTTTGGGGGATCAAATGAATTCATTTAAAATTTATTTTTTGTATGTATGTATTCCTTATCATAAGTGTTGGGGCCTTAAAATTTTGTAAATTTTAAGTTCCCATCTTGAAAAATTTTCCTTTGCACACTCAAAAGTGCACCTAAAAAATCTGCCCAAGTGACCTACTTTGGAGGGTCATAATTTTAAGCCTATTGATTTTCATGCAAAACCCCTTTGTGGACACACTCATGTGATATATGTGAACATGCAAGTAAATTTTCAGCTTCCCATGATGATTTTTGACAAGGTTTTGAATAGTGAAGTTGGAGGGTTTTGACACTGATCTACTATTCGCAAACTTTCAGTTTTGCAAAGTAGCCTCTTGTTCAAGTTAATATTTTGCAACTAGATGATTTTAATAAAAAAATGATTGCTACTCTCCATTCTCCATACCAAAATGTGCTCCCATGTTAGGTTTCAGAGCCTCATGAGGTGATTTTCTATTTTGACCAGGCCAAAACCAAATGCAATTTGTTCAGTTCTGCACACAGCTGACACATTTTCTAAAACCTTTCAAGGTGGTCAACTTCGACCCATAATATCTCATGCAAAGTGATGATTGAAGCTGGGATCTCTTGCAAACGTACTCTATGTACCAAAATGAGCCTACATTTCCAGTGACAGCTTGTCAAGAGTTGATTTGATATTTTTTCAATGAGGTGATTTGGTCAGTTTTAATTGGTTTTGAACAGGTTGTTGCAAAAAGTTCAATTGAGCAACTTTGCTAATTATTAATTTTCAACTCACAATCCATTCCTTTGAGCCATTCATTGCATTCCATTCTTGATTCCAATCTCTACATGCATGTAAGTTGTCATGGCTCCAGAAGGTCATTTGACTAGTTTCCCAAGTTGATTCCAGAGCCAACTTGACTAATTTTGACCATTATGCAAAAATACCTGAAAGCATATTTTAATAAAAACCCATTTCATTTTTTCACTTCAGAAGCATTCAAAAGTTTCCCCAGATCATTTCAAGGTAAAAGTTGTTTGAAAACAATATTTTTTTAGCTAGGCTCATATGGGGACCTGGCATGCCTCAATTCTGAAGATGTAAGTGTTGTAATGTTACATTCAAGGGCAGACAATTGATGACATAGGTCCAAGTATAAAGAGATCAAATGATCATAAGTTAATATTGACATGAGTGTAGTCATATGACAGTCGTCAAGTATCAAAGGATCTATGTCAGAGTTGGGGATCCATTTATGGTGAAAGGAAACCTATTCTTGATAGGGTGATATTGATTTTCCTTCAAAGTATTCCTAGCTTGTGTATCAAGAAATGTGTGTCAAGCTATTGTATAATATCTTTTCTCCAGTTATAGGATATTTGTAAAGTATTTGAGAGGCTTGAAGATACTCTTATTGCTCGATCAACCAACTTGAATATGAGCAGTACCTCCCAAGTGAAAGCATTCAATTGTGCTAGCTATCATGATTGCAAAGCATTCCAAATTCACAACCTTACTATGTGGGCAATAACCCAGATTTCATATTAGACAGTAGCTACATCATGGATTGAAGATCTTATTGAATTAGAATGCCCAACAATGTGCATGTGCAAGGGTGGTTGAGATGATTGACTCATCTTCTTTCTTCCTATAAATTGTGATAACACTCCTATTGGAAACTATGAGTCAGGGTATATGAATACTATAAATGCTCAGAGTAATATGATTATGAGCAAGGAAGCCATTGAATCCTCAAGTATTATGAGAAGTATGTATGACCTGAAGTAGTGATATGAATAATTTTCAAGGAATAGAATAAAATGGAAAATGCCACAGCTCAAGCCTAGATTGATTTCCATCTAAGATTAAATTGGTGGGGATGTTTTGAAATCAAAATTAGGGGTGCCACTCAGTAAGCTAAAGAGGGTTTGATTTGGAATCATAGGAAGAGCATGTGACCTACGTGACTGATCATGGTCTTCTAAAATGTGATCTCATGAAGAATCTCATGCCTAGATAATGCACAAAATGGATCTATTGAAAAGGCTTAAGAAAATCCTAAGAAAATGTGTTTGATAGTTGAAAGGAGGCCAACATGAAAAAAACTACTACTTGCAGGAGAAATGTATCAAAATTGTGATTTTGTGAAGGGAGTTGAAGATTATAGAGGAGAGGCGTGCTAGACAATAGTGAGCAATCAAGACTATTTGAAGAGCGTCATTATTAGCCATTGCATCAATGAATGGAGACAATGAATTGAATAGGGTACGTGCATCCATCAAACCATGGTGAAGGTGCATGACTAATGGAGTTGTTGAAAAATCATTTTGAAATTTTCAAGCAAATGTATTGAATTGAGGGATTTATGGTGAAGCTCGAAGATGATAAAGAGTGGGTGCAAGAAACACAAAGGCTAGAGGGATTCGACTAGATCCTTTATCGTAGTGAGATGAAGGACACCATGAATTGAGGCGCCAACATTGACAAGGTGTATAAACCTGCTTAAAATCCCTAATAAATGTGGTCTCATGGAATGCCATAAGTTGCACATACAAAATGCAATCTGAGAAGGGTCACACTGTGCTTGTGAGATTTTTCTGCTATAGAATGAAACTGTTGTACAAGCTAAAGATAGGGGTTAATGTGATACTAGAAGGAGATGCTTACACAAAAGGGAATCCCATGATTGCAAAATAGGAACAAAGCTAATTTGTTGAAATGGCCTCAAAAATTTTCATGCAAATGCAAATGTTAGGGCAAGCTGAGCATAAACCAGAGGAGAAATTAGGCCATCTTGTCACCCGTCATCAGTCCCTCCTCCTATTTTCCCATTCAACTGAGGTGTTGTCATAATAGTGGTTTACAATTCCTGAGAGGAATGAATTTTAGCTGAAATCGCATATTTTTAGAAAATATAATGATTTAATCCTTAAAAAGTTCCATTTTAAGGATTCCAATTGAAGAGGGTTTGATCAAATCACCTTAGATCAAACCCCCTTGGATAGAACCTCACTAGTTTTAAACCATACCTATAAATCGTCTCCTTTACACCTATCAAAATCGATAAAAAATCACTTTTGATTTAGATTTTGGGGATCAAATGAATTCATTTAAAATTTATTTCAAATGATTATGGTATTCCTAACAAGCTATCCAATGAATATAACTTTAATATGTTTTGGTTTTGTTATGTATTTGTTTTTAAGTTTTATTAAACATAGGTTTTTCATTGAAAATGAATTTCTTTGTTCTTCACATGTGGAAAAATAGAAGATTATCAAAAAATTTAAAATATGAGTGCACCAGATATTGAAGTCCTTGATCAACAAAAAATAAAATAAAATTTTGACATATACAAAAATGTTAGCGTTATATGCGGTTTGTCTACGAATTGTAATTCATTTGACTTTGAAACTTGATTAAGGAAAAAATATTCAATAAAAAACTATCTAACCAAGTGGAAGCACTAGATATCAAAGTTACAGATCTAAATTTGAAAGAATTAGAATTTTATCCTTCATGGAAAAAAAAGTTATGCGTTATACGGTGTGCGTCACTTTTTAAAAATGTTGTTTTCTGAAAAAAATCTATATTCGTGGGAGATGGAAAAAGAAGTGCAATTTGATTCCAAAAATTTTGAAAAAAATATTTTTAGAATCTATAGAAAAAATTTGATGAGACTCTAGTTTGCACCATTTTCAAATTCCTCACAGTTTAGCCGCTATAGGTGCCCGAATGTGAAGATTTAGTTAAAAATAATAATTTTAGTGTCCAGTTTGGCCAAAAATTGTAAACCACTATTATGGGATCACCCACTGGTGATGAGTGATGGTGTTCATCGCCCATCACGTGTTCATGTCCCATTTCTTCCACTCAACCAGTGATGTACTAGAGGTTGGCAATAGTTTGGTGGGCTAGGTAAATTTTCTAAAAGGAAACAATTAAAGTTTAACATTGTCAGATAAGTGGTGTGCATTTGATTTTAAAAGCAAGTTTTTATGAAATATAAGGTGAAGTATAATGAATGTGGGTAATTATTTTTACCCGAATTTTTTTTTTTCATTTTAAAATGGCTGGAGTAAGCATTTAAAAGGGGGGATGGGTAAATTATTTTACCCAATGCAAATTTGATTGGCCTTTATTGTTTAAGAATCAAATATTTTAAGGTAAAAGAAAAGGAGCATGGAGTAAGAATTGAAGGCATGAGGGAGTATTTCAATGTGAAGTGAATTTAATATTCACTTAACGATCAAATATTAGATGTTGGGAAAATATTTCAATTAGGAGAGTTCCCATGAAATTCTTTATTAAAAGGATTTCACAAGTATTTTGTTGGAGTGTAAAGTAAGAAATTTCACTCAGTTAGTGAAATGTTTTCATTAAAATGCAAATGGGTGAAACTGAATTTTTCCAAGAAGATTCTATATAGATAAATATTTTAAACAAAGTGTTTGAAATATTATGGCACGGGGTAAAGTGGATAAAATATTCACTATACAAGCAAAAGTGTTTTCTATTGGTTGGGAAGTGAAAATTTAAGATGCAGCTACAACAAAGGAGGAGAAGTAAAATGTTTTCATGGGAAAACAAATTTTTTCTGTAGGGGTAAATTTCCTATGATATTTTCACGATGGAGTGATCTTTGCTATTGCAAATTGGCAAAGGAAAAATGGAGGAAAAATTCATTACTGCAAAGGGAAGAGAGAGGAGAGATGCTTTTTAGTTTGTTTCTGATCAATGGTTGATGAAGATTCTAGATGGCATCTTTAGATCAATTCTGGAGCTACTTTTGTTTCCTTTTATTCTCTTCTTCTCTCATTTGTATAAGGGTTCCAATGTTTCTAAAAGCTCTGCAAGGCAAGCATAAGCTCTGGGTAGTTTATAATGCTAGGGTGAATTATAACTATCAATCAACTAATTTGAGATGTTAGTGTTCTAAATTGAGTCTCACTAATATATTTTATTTGATAATTGTCTCCATGGCTGAAATTTAATTCTCTTTTGAATTCAATAATCAAATATTATCTGAGTCTTTTCATGCACATTTTCTGCATTTGAGTTGCAATAGATGTTGCCTTCTATTCTGTGAATGATGTAATTGCTTTAATGAATGACAACTGCATTTATTAATTCCTATTGTTCAAGGAATAGTGTAATTGCTTCAATAAAGGTGACATGAGTGTTGTGTTTCCAAGTGGATTTGTAAGAATGGTTATCATATAAAGCTTTAGTGGTCTTCTTGTCATAATGCGATAACAATTGCAAAGATCTTTAGAACATGCTCAACATTGTAGGATGAAGTGCTAGTTCTATGAATCCGTAGCCTTCTTCTTGGCACTAGTCAATTATTATGCTTATGTTGTTTTCAGTTTGGTCCCAATTCTTAAAAAAAAAAACCATTTCAATTTTGTTTTCTAAGTTATGTGTGCCATGTTCTCTATGCTAGAGTACACACAAAATTCCACAAACTTCAATCAATGAACCATATTAGTATTGTTAGTCTATTTACCATATTAGTATTGTTAGTCTATTTAAAGCAAGTAAAACTAGCATCTCTATGAGATATTGAATCATACTCAATAATGGAAACAAAGCACTAAAATACCAAAGAGACTAATTGAAAGCATGTGAAGTATGTTGAAACCCATCCCATAGTGGATTGGTGCTACTTTGACGTGGAAACTAACCCTTTCCCAATCCTTGATAATCTCTTGGATGAAATGTTCCTTGAAGATGTGATGAGATATGATGAACAAGATGCAAGATGATGATCAAGATGAAGTGCAAGATGAATGTGTATAGAAAAGATACTAAGATTGTGGATGATCAAGTTGTGGATGAACTAGTGCATAAGATTGTGGATCCCAAATCAATAGAGAGATCCTCTATTTATAGGAGAGAAGGATGGAGAAATCAGAAACATGAAGGATATGGGACAAAAGACAAACCAATGACAAGATTCCACTTGTCAACATGTCAATGGAGGAAGGTTGTGCACATTTTGGTCAGTGTGCATGATAAATGCTAATAGGTGGATTTTGAAATTTGAAAGTTGGCCTGTTGGAGGGAGAAGAAAGAATTTTAAATGCCAAGTGGGAGACATGTAAGAGACAATGTAAGAGGAGTTAATGCCATGTTGGAGGAAAAGACACTTTTGGGGGGAGATTTCAAATTTGAATTATATTCCATATAGATGCAATTTTTAATTAAAATAGAAGAAATAATAAATCAAATAAATTGATTTATTGTGCAAGTTGCAAAAGCTAGAGGATTGGGTGGATTAGGATTAGCATTAATCATGATTTGATTAATTTTAATGGAGGTTAGTTGATTGCGACATTCAACTTAACTATTTGGATTTACTCAATGAAATAGAGAACTTTAAAAGATTAATTAAAAAAAGAGATTTATTTAATTAAAGAGACAACTTTAGGAGATTAATTAAATAAAATTGATTTATTTAATTAAAAAGAAGAATATTATTTAATCAAATAGAATGATATATTTAATCAGATAAAGTTGATTTATCTAATTAAATAAAGATTCATTTATTTAATTTAAAGAGGAAATGGGTATGTGTAGGATCATCGTGGAAAAACGAGGGGCTGTAAATTGTAAAATCAAAAATGTCTGAGTTAGAGCAACGGTAGCAAATTTGAATAAGTTATCTATATTATTTTAAAATATGTAAGAATAGAATCTGTAGAAAATTGAATGTACTTATAGCTATAGGTTTGTTTAAAAAATAAAAAATCTATTTGGTGAAAATTTGAAATTCAATGCAATGATACTTAAATTCCCGAGGGAAAAAATAAGAGTGGAATTAATGCGTCGACCACCTAATACAATAAAATGATAATATATTTTTAGAATATTTTTTAGATATAAGTAGAGGACTCATGTACCAATGTGATTGCATGTTTTTTTGTAATTTTTTCCAAGTAAATAATTAATTATGAATTTTTTATTACAACTTTTAAAAAATATAAAAAACTCGTATGTCTGACCACCTTAACTTGGTCAAAAATTCAACAAATTCAATTTTTCTTTTTTTAATCCTATAGTATGTGAAGCATAGAATGTGACACATGTTTTGGATTCAAAAAATGTGATACTGTTTGAAAGCTATAGATGTTTTCTAATTAGTCTATCAATTAGGACTTTAGTCATAAGTTGAATAGAAAATATATAATAATTACTTATTAAATTCAAAGTAAAGCATAATTTATATTGGTGGAAAGTTGAGAATCTCCTTTAAAAACCCTTTTCGTTTCATCAATTGTGGGTAAAAAAAGGTCGTCAGCCACATGTACCCATCATATTGCCACTTTTTGGCCCATCATGATCCTGCACATACCCAAATATGATGAATTTTAATCAGATAAAGATTATTTGATTAAAATGGTTAGTAGAGGGATGATTAAGGATGAGTTGAAATTAGTGAATATGGATTAGATGCATGTATATTTTACGTGTCTACATTTTTTCCGTCTTTGAAGCAATGTACCTGCTACATTGGTTCAAACAATAAACTGCCAAGATCAAAATTTAAAAAAAATCTGATTTTTTCGGATGACCTAATGAAAAGAAGTATACTGGTACATTGCCCCCTTAAGAGATCAAGTGTAAAGTTCTATTTGAAGGTTGATCTCATGACAAAGAGGTTCAAGATGGACGTATGGATGGTTATGATGATGATGCAAATGAGATGGTTTTAAGATGCTTACAATAACCAATCTATATTATCCTAAACAACTTAAATGATAATGTAATGCATGTGAGATGGATGAGATGGATGATGTGATATGTTATGGTTATGAGATTTATGTATTCTAATGATTTGTGGATGCAAGATGGATGCATTGGTGATGATGATTAACTATTATGGTACCATGTTAGCACGAAAAGAAGATAGAAGAAATAAGATCGAACAAGCCTACTTTATTAGAGATGATGATGATGATGATTTTCTTATTAGGAATTGGGATTTTAAAATGGATACTTACCTTATGTTTGATAACACACATAGGCACAATACATCAAGGTATAAAGAACCAGGATGGAGTTGCACCTAGTGTGATGGAATTTGACTTGACAAACATATAAGAGTATTCTTGTTCATACCTGACATACGAAAATCTTACTAGAGTGTACTTCCAAAGTTTCAAACATCTCAGACCAAAACATGGAAAGGTATAACCTAACAATGTAATAGTCAACAAGCTTCCCAAAACACCTTCCATACATACCTAACAAAGCAAGTATTCACCAAGGTTATATTACAAGAATGTCTAATAAGCACAATAAACAAAAGATAATGATCAATGCCCCATTCTTTTCTCTCTAAATCCTTTTAGATAGACATCCTCCAAAGGTGATTGGAATGAGAAAAATATGATAAATCAAAAGAAAAGATCAAGCAAAAAGCCATGCCAATGTTTTTTATACCTCTAGCCAAAGGGATGTGTTTTGTTTAGGATAAGTTTCTTGCCAAATATAATGCCCATTGTAGGAAGGATGCATCCTAGGACATGTTAGTGGATGGTGGGAAGTTGTTTTTTTTAGGATAATTATCCAAAGTGTTTTTCCAACAGATAATTCCCATTATAGGAAGGATACATCCTAGGACATGTTAGTGGATGGTGGCAAGTTAATAGGTTGTTCGAAAGGTTGTTGATATAAGGTTGATTGACATTTTTGTGAATGATCAAGATTTTGATTTTGCATTTGAAGATTTATTTTGCTGATTGTTGTGGTTGTTTCTATTTATTTTGTAAAAGGATGAAGGTGACGATTGATTTATCATGGGTGGATGTAATTTTTTTCAAATATTTGGATGTTTTTGATCTTTTTTGAGATGTTTTGAGGCTATTTTTGGTATTTTCAAGATGTTTTACAAATTTTTTTATTTTCAAAATTTCAAATGTTTTTGGGTTTTATGAGATTTTATGAATATTTTTTGGATTTTGTGTCTCGGGGGCTGATCAAAGATTAGCCTTGCCTACATTTAAGCTCAAAGACGATGTAGTTCAAATACCATGTTTTTTATGTTTTCTATTTTTATGAATTTTTTATGAGATTTTAATATAATTTTGGATGTTTTTGGATTTTCTTCTAGTTTTTTGAATGTTTTTGGATTTTTTGCCCAGTTTTGACGATTTGGATATGGATATGTGTGATTATATCAGTGCTCTATTTTGGGATTTTGTTGAAAACCAAGCCAAGGTTGATTGATTAGATTGATGGATTGGTGATGATAACATTGTTGAGGATACACAACAATGCAAGGATAGTGTTAAGCAGTGTGAGGAATAGGATGGATATCCCAAGATGATGATGGATTGATTGGATTTGATGATGATAACATTGTTGAGGGTACACAACAATGCAAGGATAGTGTTAAACAACACAAGGATTGGGAAGGATATCCCAATATGATGAGGGATTGATTGGATTTGATTGATCAGGATTTTGAAGCTTGATTTTGGAACAAAATTATTTTGAATGATTTGATGTGACATTGAAGCAGGCATTAGATGCAACCGATATTGATTGTTTGGATCAATTTTTGATGAAAGATAATGCTTGATAAGGAACATCTTCTTGTCAAA
>VDFB02010025.1:0-33270 GCA_007258455.2 Sequoia sempervirens
TATGTTTCATGATATTCCTTTTCCCTCATATGTTTCAAGCTTTGTGGAACAAACTACTCAAGGTTGGTTATGATAGTCACAGAGCTTCCTACCTACATACACTAGTGGTGGTGCAGTTGGTTACCTCAATACACATAAGGAGAAAGAAAGTTTTTGCCTATGTGACCAATTTTTATTAGAAAAGCCAACTCTTACATAGACTGCTTATCTTGTATCAATATGTTTCATGTGGGTTTTGATCATCTATCATTTATCTCTAATTCTTAAAGTGTTTTCCTAATAGTTTTTTTATAATTTCTCTATTTTATATAATAGCTTGAATTTTGAATTGAGAATCCAATTGTTACATATATTTCATTTTTTGTATCAATATCTTTTAAGATATTACTTTTCCCTAGTCCCCCAAAGCAAAATGTGCATTATGTATCAGTAGGTAGTCTATGTAACAATTGGCCTATCAATTTGATGACTATTTTTACTATATTCTTCCTTATATTGTAGTTGTATTTTTAATATAGGTAGATTAAAACTCATATTGTTAGGTTAGATGGAACTTTCTACTTATTTTACATTTTTCTATATATATTCCATCGGAACTATTGATTTTTGGCACTCTAGGATTTCTCTACGTCTTCTAGGTTTTTCACCTAAAAGGAGAGAGATAGGGCCAAAAATGCTAAGGGTTCATTCAAATTATGTTATGTATGATGTTCTCTAAGATAAATGAAGTTAAATAAATGCAACTAACCGATTTAAATGAATGAATATGAATGCAAACACTAAGATTTAAGCTATGTTGGAAAATACACTATAATATGCAAATAATGAAATAAATATGAAATAATACAGAACAAAAAGAAATAGGATGAAATAGAGTGTCCTTGGGAAATGTTTGATGAATCTAGAATGTTGTTGATGCTAACTAAAATTTTATAGTGGGACTCATTCACCTAGGGTGGTGACTTACTCCTCCTACTGGTGAAAAAGTGTTAGAAGTTGGTTTCAAACTGTCAAGATTTGGAATTTGAAAAAAATTAGATTTTTAGTCCTAAGGTGGGATTCATTCACCACTATTGGTGAATCAGTCCTCTCCCAAAAATTTGAAAAATCAGGAGACAACTCTGCAAGACCAAATCTCAAAATCATTGATTGTCGGGTTGCCAAAGTCAATTTCATAGGAAATAGACAAAAAACCTTTTCCAATCTTAAAATATGAATGATTTGACTTGAAGCATCTAGTTTACTTGTTTACCAATCTTCAACACCAAAAAGCTTGTTAAATTTTCACACAAAAGTTTACAAACACACATGCAATAGGGGAAAAATGGTTGAGGGTTAGCAAATAGGGGTTTTCCTTGGTCAAACCCCACTTTTGGTAATCAAACCATTAATAAAATAATGAAAAGAAAGAGAATGATAAACTAATAACATGTAATAGCTATTAACTTACCAAACCTTTGATAATGTAAATTTGAAGTAATGTCAATGGATGCTCGAAAGTGCTTGATTAATGCTTGAATTGATGTTGTAAGATGCTTGAATGCTTGAATATGATGTGTGAATGTTGGAGAATTGTAGGAGATTATGGGAGATGTAAAATGAGGTGGAAATCACATGTTTATACAATATTCTACCTTAGTTAACTATTCATACCTCATAATAGGCCGACATCAAGTGATTTTGAATAAAAACCTGAAAGGAAATTTTAAATTTTTTGAATTTGGAGTCAAGGGGGACTCATTCACCATCCATGGTGAATAGGTCCCACCTAGGACCTGAAAATGGGTGTTAGAAATTAATTTGTATTTAATGTCATTTGTTTGGTTAACATTCAAAGATACACTTATTTATGACATATGAGGGCATAAAGTGACCAAATAAAGCATGAGAAAGGCATAAATAGTGAAGTTGTGCCTAGAAAAGTATGAAATCTTGTTACAACACTTTACAACTCTTCAAAATAGGACTTGTTTAATGATGAAAAGGTGATTTTTAGGTAAATTGTAATGAACAGAGTCTAGAAGAGTGTATGAATGTCTTACAACACTTCACAACACCTTCACAAGACATCATTATTTGAATTTTACTACCTAAATATGCATGTTCAAGCCATGCTACAACATGAAATCAAAGAAAAATAGATCAAACACCATGAAACAAGACCTAAAAGGCCATGAAAGTGAAAAGGGGCCATTTTTCTATGGCACACCATCTATCCATCTTCTTCTAGCCATCTTCAAACCACATTATGCTAATTATTTACCAAGATATTTGTTTTTCATCAACTTGTTAGACCAAAAAAATACTAAAATGTTATAGAACTTGTTTCAAAACACTCGGCCTTCCCTAGTTTGTTATTATGTTGTATATGATAAGATTCCATCATATTTTCCATGAACCTTACCAACTTTTTCTGCTTGGGGGTTTGGCTAGAGCCCAGAAGGCTTCATGATGCCAATATGGTAAGGAGGAGAATGAGCATGGGTGTATAGGATTATGGATGAAAACTGAACACTATTGTCATATACTTCTAAGAGGACAAATAATTTGTTGATTGCATCACATTGTTTATCCCTAGAAGCACATGACAATGGTGTATGTTGCTCCATTCAACTAAACCATTTACAATATCATGGTTGGCCTAGTTTTCATTTTGTACATGACAACATTCTTTTAATTTTTGGTTATTGGTTGTTATATTTGTTGATGTTTCACAAACACTTTTCTACATTAAATCTTAGTAATGCAATGAAAATACAAGCAATTGCAAAAAAATCTATACATATATATATATATATGTTTGTGAAGTTAGAAGCACCTTTTTAGTTATTATACACTCATCTATATATTCCATCTATCCATGTTTCTCCAGCCATCTTCAAATCCCATGATGTCAATTCTTTATTAGGATACATGTTTTTGTCAACTTGTCACAACAAAAAAAAGACTATAATATTAGAGACCTTATTTGAAAACACTTGTTTTCCCCAGCTTTGTTATTCTGTTATATATGATAAGAGTCCATGGGATTTTTTGTGGACCTTACATTCATTTCTTGCTCAGGGGTTTGGCTAGAGCCTATGAAGCTTGATGATGCCAATATGATAGGGAGGAGAATGAGCACGGGTTTAGTTATTTTTCCTTCCACCCTCACATATTTTTTGTTGTTAATATACATGAACACACAAATTCTCACATACACTTGTCTAACAAAAACATACTCTATTCTAACCATTTCATTTGTCATTGTTTCCACAACTCTGTTTTCAACTTCTCCAATAGATTACTTATAGAAAATTCTTTACTAGGATTCCATGTATTCAAAATGTTCCATTTTATCTCCTTTTATTTACAATAGATAATGCTAACCTCTTTTATTGTATATGTATATTATTTCACCTATATTGTTGCACAGATATAATAGGAATTCAAAAAATATTAGTGTATTGTACACTGTGTATTTCAAATTATTTCATGCTCCTACAACTCGATCCAATGCATCTCACCCTTGTTAAACATGATCAACAGTGTATGTAAGTACAAAACTTTCCTATTTTCAATAGACAATTTTAGTTAACTATTTGTGAAAATTATTGATTAGTTTTAGATTCACATTGTATATATTAATTTTACCCATATACTTACTCAATTTTTATTGTTCATTTTTTATTTTGCTTTCTTGCGCACCAACATACACTTGTATTTCACTTGCAAGAACTAAGTTTAAGCATGTAAAAGCATTTGAAAACTAGGATACCCCTTTCCCTTAAATTTTCCACATCAAAGAAAGCACAACAATATTGGATATTATATATGGAAATACCAAAGTTTCCCCATGTTTTTAATTGTGTAATGTATGATAAAACTGCATGAAATATCATGTGGGAATTTCATCCTTTTCTTGGTCAAGGGTTTGGCTAGAGTCCATGGGGCTTCATGATGCCAATAGAGTAGGGAGGAAAATGAGCATGGATTTTGTGGTTTTACTTTTAACGCCATATATTTTTTGTTTTTGATAAAAGGGGTAAAATGGGTTTTATAAGGACCCAAAACCACAATGTCTACAAAATAGAAAAGAGGACACAAAATTCCAACCAAAAAGACCAGCTACCCAAGAAAAGATTAGCAACAACCAAACAAAAAAGACTAGAAAGGTCAAACCAAAAGGAACAGTAAAATAAGCACCAAAAACTCCAACCATTAATTCAGAGTCTTGAGGGCAGACTCCGTCTCCGCCTCCAGATTTTGCATATCATTGACTCCCTTTTTAAAAATTTGAATCATCTTAGAAGTAGGGGGACCTTGCGCTTCAGATTGAATTTGGTTCTTTTGGAAATGCCCATATATGTATCCTGGATTTTGTCCTCTGTTTCCTCTAGATCCACCATTGGAGATCCCTGCTAAGCTTTATCTAGCTTTTCAATCATTGCAGTAATGATAATGGCATTGTGTCTTGCCATTCGGTTGTTTTGCTCAGCAATAGTTTTGATGGTATTCCTTATGTTCTCAACCTTGGAGTCTATATTTTTGTTACTGTGATCCACATCTTTCTTTTCAATCTCTACAATTTTAGCATCTAGCTCTTCAATCTTGCTTTGAAGGGTCCAATTTTTTATTTTCAACTCATTAATTTCAATGAAAGTCCATTCCAAGAGTTTGAAGTGCGACTCAGAATTGGTTTTGGTAAGGTTCAGAACATCCAGAGAGGGCTCTTTTCCAGTATTAGGACAAGTTTTCTTAGGGTTAGGAATAATAAGGGAGTCATCATTAGTATATTTATCCAGTAGAGATTCAACACAAATCTCAATTTTATTGGCATTAGACTCCTCCGACTTAGAGGATTCTTTGGAGTAGGAAACAAGGATTTTTGCCTAGGGTTTCTTATCAATAGAATTGTTCTTAAGGGAGGGAATATCAAGCTCAAGCTCAGTACAGGTTTTACCAGAAAAGGGAGTAGGGTTTTTGTTCCCATAAGCAATAGCAGGAAAGTTAAGGGATTTTCTAGCCAGACTAGAGTTAGGTAGATACTCTGAGCCACTGGGCTCAGTGTTGTCACACTCAGAATCAGGGATAGTTTCCAGGATAGCGGGGGCAGGCATTTTTTTGAAATGTTTAACAATCAACCTTATTAACCCATTGTGCAGGATGGGGAATCTTTTAGGGTTTTTCTTATTATCCTCCAAGCTTTTCTTCAAGGAACAGATAAGATAATAGGGGAGAGAGACCCTAACCTTGTATCAGAAGTGGTTGAGAAGAGAAAAGTGGTAGCCATAGATTCTGGTGAAGTGCCCATCCACCATAATGTACTCCATGATGACTCAAAAAACCTTTCTCCAAATGGCCTTTATGGTGTTTGCATCGAAATAGTTGTTTGCAATTTTAACTAGACTTAGCCTTTCCTTTTCCTTTTTAGGAAATTTGATCACAACTTCATTAGAAAAAGCCCTGTCCTTGAAGAACTTCTTCCCTTTAGTAGATAATCCCACGACATTAGTGATTAGATTTTCGCTAAGCTCCACATTCCTACCAAATAGGGTCAAGTTTCCATTATTCCAATTTTTAACCAAGAGGTCTGTAGCCTCCTGGTTAGAGCCATGGAGCTTCTCCAGGAAAGGAAGCAACCCTCCGCTTTTAACCTTACTCTAAGCCTTGGTATTTTTCATGTGTGTATCATAGTTGTCTGGCTCAATTCACTTTCTGTCTCCTCCCATTTCAGCTGACATAGTGGGGTAGACCCAATTGAAAGCTTTACTAAAATTGGCCTCACCAAATCTATGAACCCACAAAGCATGTGAAGCTTTCTTGCAGATTAAGTCATTGGGCTCAGTCCCATGCACTCTAATGATTGTGATGTGAAAGATCCAACCTGTCCTCATTAAAGGGATAACACGTTGCTTTTCCATGTGATTTATCATAATTTAATAAGGTGTAGACATTAGAGTTTAGATCACTAATATTAAGCCAGGTGCGCACATCTTTACTCCTAACTCCTTTGTTAGCAAAAAAATCTGCAATAGCATTGGCTTCTCTATAAGCATGTGATATTTTAAATTTATCAAATTTAGCCAAAGTCAATATTGCATCCTCAACCCATAATTTAATGATCCACAAGGGGGGAGACTTGCCACAGAGGTAGTCGATTATGTTTTTGGAATCTCCTTCAAGCCACATATTTTTAATGTTAAGACTTTGAGCTAAATTTATGACGTGAAAAGCTCTAGCAGCCTCCGCTAGATGATTTGTTTGGGAACCAAGAGGAGAGGCCATTGCTCCAATGAAATTTCCAAAGGAATCCCTTATAACTACACCATAGCTTGCCGCTCTTGGATTACCTTTAGCTGCACCATCAAAGTTAGCTTTGATCCAACTATTTGGCAGAAAAGACTAGCAAACACCCTCTCTGTCCTTCTTGGCCTTCATTATGGTTCTAACGGTGATGTCATAATAGTGGTTTACAATTCTTGAGAGGAACAAATTTTAGTTGAAATCACATATTTTTAGAAAATATAATGATTTAAGCCTTAAAAAGTTTCATTTTAAGGATTCCAATTGAAGAGGGTTTGATCAAATCACCTTAGATCAAAACCCCTTGGATAGAACCTCGCTAGTTTTAAACCATACCTATAAATGCATCTCCTTTACACCTATCAAAATGATGATAAAAATCACTTTTGATTTAGCTTTTGGGGATCAAAATGAATTCATTTAAAATTTATTTCAAATAATTATGGTATTCCTCAAAACAAGCTATCGATGAATATAATTTTAATATGTTTTGGTTTTGTTATGTATTTGTTTTAAGTTTTATTAAACATATGTTTTGCATGAAAATAAATTTATTTGTTCTTCACATGTGGAAAAATAGAAGATTATCAAAAATTTGAGAAAAATATGTGTGCACTAGATATTGAAGTCCTTGATCCAACAAAAAAAATTAAATTAAATTTTGATATATACAAAAAAAGTTACATTATCTGATTTGTGTATGAATTGCAATTCATTTGACTTTGAAACTTGATTAAGGAAAAAATATTCAATAAAAAACTATTTAACCATATGGAAGCACTAGATATCAGAGTTACAAATCTAAATTTGAAAGAATTAGAATTTTATCCTTCATGGAAAAAAAGTTATGTGTTATACGGTGTGCGTCACTTTTTAAAAATGTTGTTTTCTCAAAAAAATCAATTTTCATGGGAGATGGAAAAAGAAGTGAAATTTGATTCAAAGTTTTGAAAAAATATATTTTTAGAATCTACAGAAAAAATTTGATGAGAATCTAGTTTGCACCATCTTCAAATTCCTCATAGTTTAGCCGCTATAGGTGCCCGAATGTGAAGATTTAGTTAAAAATAATAATTTTAGTGTCTAGTTTGGCCAAAAATTATAAACCACTATTATGGGATCACCCCTAAACAATTCTAGACTTATGTTCCAATCCTTAGCAAAAATTAGGTCACAGAGTGAATGCTCCGCTTTCATGGGCATCCTATCCTTCTAAACCAAGGCATTAAAATTTTCCTTCGAGAGTCTGACAATTTTATCAAAGAAAATATCCACAGAGGCTTCTTTACCCTTATAAATTCTATTGTTGCTTTCTTTCCAGAGGCCCCAAGCAACATGAGGGAAGGATAAATCCCAAAAAAGCCTGAGCATAGGATTTCTTGTTAGGGCTTTCCATTGAGTGAAGAAGTCTTCAATGGATGAAGGGAAAACCCAAGGAAGATGCCATAATCTGATGAATTTTTCCAAGATAGTAGTAAATGAGTAATGAAGGAATAAATGACATAGATTTAGCCTCCATCTTACAAAGAAAGCATCTATTAGGAATTTGAAATCCGCATTTACACAAGTTATGAATTGTGAGCACCTTGTTTTGGAGAAGGATCTAGAAGAAGATATTAATTTCAGTTGTCAAATGTTTGAACCAAGCTTTAGACCAGAAGGGAGGACGGTCTAGAGAAGAAGTAATCCTAGAAAAAGTAGATGACACTAAAAAATTGCCAGAGGGTTCATCTATTTAAACCACATGATTATCCAACTACTCAGAACTAAGTCTAATTGCTAGTAGAGAAGACTGGATAGGAGCCAAAGCCTGACTAACATTGCACAAGTCCACCCAATTACCATTCGCTTTGTAATCTTTCACATAAGTTCCAAAGTGTACTTTAAAAATCTCTTCCCATTCACTGAAGTAGTTGATTTTTATAATGGGCTCCTTAAAAAGCCATCTGTCCTCCCAAAATCTATTATGATAACCATTTCTCACATGCCATCCAATACCATCATCCACAATCTTTTTTCCATTGATTATATTATTCCAGCAAGTAGACCCTTTGGGAAGAAGGTGAGGATCCTTCTTTATAATGGAGGAGCAGTTTTTTTCTAAATATTTGCTATCCAAAATATCAATCCACTCCCCAGAAGAAGAGGAGATTCTCCAGATTTGTTTAGCTAAGAGGATTTTGTTGACTATTCTGATTCTTCTTAAACCTAGTTCTTCGGCCTTTTTAGGTCTACAAACCAGATTCCAACCAATTAAGGGAAGTCTTTTTTTTCCTCAACACCTAACCAATGAAATCTTTTTAAAAAAATTTCAATGGCATCATCAAATTTAGCAGGAATCTTAAATAGGCTCAGTGCATAGATAGGAAGATTCTGGAGAGAGGCTTTGAGGAGCTAAAGTTTTTTGGCTTGACTTAGCAAGGCTCCTTTGCAGCCCGCAAGCATCTTGCTGAATCTTTCAACTAGCGAGAGACAGAAAGACTCTGTAGGTTTCAAGCTTAAGGGTAGACCAAGGTAGGTGGCAAGAAAGGAATCCACCCTACAACCTAGAATTCTGGAAATTTTAGCCTGTCTATGATCCAGAGTGTTGAAGAAGAACAAAGAGCTTTTTTTATTGTTGATCAGCTGTCCTGAAGCTCTCCCATAATTGTCAAGCAATTGTTTTATAGTTTTTCCTTCAGACACTGTATCTTGACCCATAAATATAGTGTCATCAATGAATTGTTTATGGGAATACATCAGATTGCCCAAGGAAGGTTTGAGACCAAAAAGAAATTTAAAGTCAACCAATTGTTTTGGATTCCTTCCTAAACTTCCAACCATAATAGTAAATAAAATAGGAGAGATAGGATCACCCTGCCTTAGACCTCTAGTGCTCTAGAAAAAAGAGGTGGGGGATCTATTCACCATAATCGATATGGAAGCCATGGACACAAATTGTTCCACCAATTGGATAACCCTATTACAAAAACCAAAAGCCTTTAAAATTTTAAATAAGAAAGTCCAGTCAACTTTATCATAGGCTTTTGAGATATCAAGCTTTAATAAAAATCCTTCAATCTTTGACTCAACTAAGGAGTGAATATTCTCATGTACCATAACAATAGAGTCAAGAATTTATCTACCAAGGACAAATCCATTCTGTTGAGGAGAAATCAAGGAAGGCAAAAAAGTAAAAAATCTAGAGGTTAAGACCTTAGAGATGATTTATATTTTTTGTTACATAGATACATTTGTACACAAATCCTTGTATAAATTTAGCTTCGACAAACATACTCTATAATAATATGTTTTCCATGTCATAGCAAGTCATAGGAAAGCAAAACTATGTTTCTCATGTCATAATCTATAAGAACATGTTTCTCTTGTTGCCTCTAAACAAGGTGTACCTTCTTATTCAATTATTCTAACAATGTAAAATATGTGTATCATTTTATCACATTCTTCTTCTAACCCATATATGACAAGTACATAAATGGTTTTATTCCAAAAATTATGGAGTAGATACTACTTATAACATCTTCCTATTTTGAAAAAGTCATTTGTGATGACCATTATAACTAATATTCAAATAAAAAGTGACCTTTTTAAATAATACTTTTTATTCAATGTTAGTAATAAGAGACATGACTTTACTAATGGAATGATTTTTTTTTTTTAAATATTTTTTATTCAATGTTAGTAATAAAAGACATGACTAATAATTCTTTAAAAAAGGAGAATCCCTTAATGTTCCATACTTTTCCTAGATATTGTTTAATCCACAACTTTAAGTCTGCCATGTATTTGTATCGATATGTATCTTAAGATAATTAAATAATAATCAATCAATTCATTGATTAACCTACGCAAAAAGGTCAAATATAGATGTGCATCTAGGTCTAGTAAATGTAAAACTAAGACAGGGCTGAAATTATATCGTGCCTCAAATTTTGAATAGATTATTATTATTTAAGAAAATAATTATTAAAAATTTTAATTTTATTTAATTTTTCAATTCTCCTTTTATAAGGAAAAAATTATTTTCATACCTAAAATTATTAAATATTACATATTCATAAAAAATGTTATTGATGATTAATTACCTCAAATTAAAATTAATGGATAGATTGCCAATAATAACAGCATTTGTTCAACATAACATATAGTTTTATTCTAGAATTTCATAAGCAATTTTCAACTGATAAATTTCCATTCCAAAACCCAAAGACCATTTTCCCGTTATTAATCTCACATTATAGAAACCCATTCAATAGCCATTTGCAGTGCACCCTATCGACTCATCATTGCATGTATGTGCATGCGACTGCTAGTTTAAATCATTCCTCTCTTATAAATTATTCAAAATATTTTAAATTATTATAATTATAATACACTTTTTAAATTAAATTAAAATACAACATTAACAAAATATAAACATTTGTAATACTTAACTATCATCCGTTTAGTAGCACCTTTTTCAGTATTATTACTAGTTTACAAAAACATTAAGAAAATGACCACTAGCAGTTGACCTTCATTATTTATTGAGTGAGTGAGTCATATCATTTACGTCATCTCATTTACGTCATATGACACGCCACCTACGCGTGAAGTCTGGCATAACAGAGGTTTATTATAGAATAATAATTACCACATCAAAATTCACGTTCATTGTCTAATTTATTATTCATCTGCATGCCAAAATTAAATTTCATCTATAAACTAACAACGCATGAGTTGTTTATTTGAAGTGGCAGTCAAGAAAACTTTTTTCCATTTATTCTTTGAAAAAATACAAATGTCACCAAAATCTAGGAATATGGTAGAGGGCATAAAAATAAGGAGCTTTTACATTTTTTTTCTTTATTTTAACGGAAAAACACTTCAATTTTTAGCCACTTGATCTCGATTATAATGTTTTTTATGTTTTCTATTGAAAATAAGTTACATAACTGGTATATGTAAGGGAGCTACCTTTGTTGAAGTATCAGACTGGTAGAGCCGAAAATAATGCTTAATATCAAAACAGAAGTTAAAAAGTTGTTTGATTTTTTCAATGGACTTCTCCAATCACTCCCATGATCTATCATCAAGTAATAACAGGCACTATAAATTTCCAATTTTAGATTTTTTCTATTCACAGTTTTTTTTTAAAATTTTTTCCCTAAATATTCTGGTAGCTTCTATGTGCAGAAAATATAGCTTTTGGGCTTACATTTTCTATTGCTAAAAATGGGCATTACAATTGTGCCTAAGAAATTCAAAAAAGCAGCTCAATTAGATATTAAATATTTTTGATCAAGTAAGGCGAGGATTAGATTATTGTATACCCATGAGAAAGCAATGGAGCCTCCTATCGTTTCTATTTAAAATTTCTTCCAAGAATCCACAAGTTGAAATGTCATTAGATATTTGAATATATAAAATAAATGTGTTTTCAGTACTTTCTAAGAGGTTATACACATTAAATGGTTTTGAATGAATTTATAAGGGATCAAGTCTTGGTGCAATTTGAATCCGTATAAGTTTTATTAAACTAGCACAATTTACACCAAATGAATAATTTGAATTGACAATTTTATTTGTCAATTCAATTTGATTTAAACTTGCATTATTTTTAAAATTATTCTCACATCCAATTTTATGGTCACAAATGACTGAGAAAATTCAAAGTTTTATGTATTCAAATATAAGCTTCATAAATCCACCATTTACAATCTTTGCTCAATGTACTTTCAGGAAGTTCAATTTCTTCTCGTTTACTCTTGTCTTTAGCTCTTCACTATAATCCCACTTTTCTCTGATTTAAATCTACACTATTACCAATATCATTACTCCCCTTCTCTCTGTAGTCTCCACAAAAAATTCACTCCATTCTCAATTTTTTCAATTCCCCTTTTACACAACATGTTCCTCTACATGTCTATTCATTTACATTTTTTCTTTTGTTACAATTTTTCTCCTACTCCATCTTTCTTGGTGGTGCAATCTTCATTGTTTTTAGCATTTCTTTTACTTCCTTTTTCAAGAATTTCAACACTTCCCCTCGTTTTTTATTTAATTTTATTTTCTTCTGACCTTTTATCTTCCCTCCAACTGCACCCTTGGTCTTCTAGGTGAAGTGAAACTCATGATTTATTTTTTGCAATTAAATCTTTCAAATTTTATTTAATTTGTGATCTTTTTAATGAGACTCAAAGTCACTTCTGTTAGTTTGTTACACATTGAAGGTCAACGTATCCATCCATAGAATTTGATAAAAATAAATAAAATTACAGCACACCAAAATGAATAGCCTACAAAATACAAACACACATTAGACAAGAACAACTACACTAGTCTTTTTTTGACATAGGATGTCCATATGTTCAAGATGCTCCTGCATTAGACACACCAAGTATGAAAATGTTTCATGAGTGAGGAGTTCATGAACATTTGTGTAAGCTTGGAACTAGAATTCTAAACTTCTCCAAGTTTGAAGCATTGACCCACGAAGCTTCACCAACTTCTTGGTTCTTCTGATAGACCAAATATTCCCAATAATCCTTTCCCCCTATCCTTTTGGCCACACAGGAATCAATTACCTCCTTAATTTCTTCAAACCTCCTCTTCGGTAATTATTGTATCCACTCTCATGCATTTGACAAATTTGATTGTTGACTCCCTTGTCTACTTATTTCCCCTTCATAATATTTTTACAAATCAATGACATTGAATATTGGAGAAATATCAATACTAGTTGGAAGTTCTACCTCATATGCATTTGACAAGAAATTCAACAAAAATTTTATATTAGCCAATATTTTTCCACTTTAGCTTATTATAGGTTCCTTACAAGAATATCTTCTTCCAGAAATGTGCCATCACCTACTCACCAATCTAAAAAATCTTGTTCACTTCAATTCACATCAACAAACTCCTTATATTTCATTGAACTTTTCTCCAAATTCTTCTTTACCTCCTTGTGGAAATCATGGATGTACTCAGAAAAAAATTCTACTACAACACTCTTCCTACTCAAATCTATACTATCCCTTAATTCATCCACTCCTTTAGGGTTGTAACAATACACAATTTGAAATAGACTCATACCCACACTTTGATTGACTAAAATATTATGTGAAAACTCCACCTATGCCAATGCCAAATCCCACAAATTCGGCTTACCACCTACAAAACATCTCAAAAAAATTCCCATTTTATTTTCCACTTCGGTCTATCCAACAACTTATAGATGATAGGATGAACTAAAACTCGATTTTGTTCCCATCTCCTTTCAAAAAGTGTACCAAAAATGACCAACAAATCTGGTGTCTCTATCAAAAAGATTACTCTCCAACAACCTTGCAATTGAATTACTTCATTAAAAAATAAAGTTGCTTTATATGTGAAGCATCACTACACTTTCAGCATGGTATTAATTGAACCCTTTTTGAAAACCTATCCACCACAATAAAAATAGAATCATTAACTCTTTATTTTCATGTTAGACCCAAAACAAAATCCATACTAATATGTCCCCATGGTCTTTCTGGTATAGACAATGGTTGGTATAACCCTATGTTTCTCCTCACTCCCTTGGCATATTGACAAACCCTACAAATTTACACCAATTTCTTTACATCGACACTTAACCCTGCCCAATAATAAATCTCATTGAGCTATTACAATTTTTTTTCCACTTCAAAATGACAACTCAAACCCTCACTATGTTTCTCCAATATCAAATTGTCCCTCATTGACCCATGAGGTATATGCATTATCTTCCCTTGAAAAAAAAAACCTGAGCTTGTATAAAATATTCAACCCATGGGGTTTTATTTGATTTTGCCAAATTCTTGCACACAACCCATGCTACTCTAAAATCAACATCATCTTCATACAATTCTCCAATTGAGTCAAAACCAACAACACCTTTTTGCATCTTATTCAACAAAAAACACTTCTAATTTAATGCATCGACCACTTGGTTAGATTTTCCTCCTCTATGCTTAAATAAAAAAAAACCTTTAAAGAAATTCAACCTACTTTACATTTTTTGACGTAATTTACCTTTTCCTTTTATAAACTATAGTGAATGATGGTCGGTGTACAATACAAAGTCCTTCGATAGTAAATAATGTTTCCAATTCTTAAGATCTTATATGATTTCATAAAATTATTGATCATATATGAAATAATTCCTCTTTTCCTCATGTATCTTCTTGTTGAAGTAAGCTAGTGGTTTTCCCTCTTGACTTATAACACCTCCTATCACTATCCCACTTACATCACAATCTACTTAGAATACTTTTCCAAAATCTAGAAGTGCTAAAAGGGACTGCTTTGTTACCTTTGTCTTGAATATATTAGACCTTCTCTTAGTTGAAGCTATTTACACAAACTCCTTTTGACTACCTTTGATTGTTTATGTAATCACTACACAAATACCAATGAATTTTTAGATGAAATTTGTATAGAAGCTCAGTAATCCATTGAGGCTTCTCACTTCAAACATACTCTTTGGAAAATTCCAATCCATGATTTCCAACACTTTTTTCAAGTCCATTTTCAATCCACTTCCCAAAACAAAAAACCCCAAATATATTAGCTCATCCTTCATGAAGCTACAATTCTTCAAATTTCCTAGCAACTTCTCTTCTTTCAACTTTGCAAAAAAACCCTAATATGTTGCAAATGTTTTTTTTTTGCTAAATATTCAAATATCATCTAAATACACAATTGTAAACAAACATATACATGTATTTCACTTTTTTCATCAATCTCATGAACATATTGGGAGTGTTTGTCAAACCAAAAGACATCACCATCCATTTGTACAAACCATCCTTTGTGAGAAGGTCATCTTCCACTTGTCACCTTCTTGTATTCTTATTTGATGGTATGCACTTTTTAAATAAACTTTTTTGAAGTACATTTCTCCACTTAAATAATCCATCATATCATCCATTCAAGGCAACAAAAAGTGGTACTTGATGGCTCTATTAGTTATTGTTGTCAAGTTTGTACACATCTACCACTCTATATCTTTCTTTGGGGTCAATGCTGTTGGAACAACACATGGACTCAAGCTTTCCCTTTTATCAACCCCTTGTCAAGAAACTCTTGTACTTTCCTATTTATTTCCTCATTCTTCATAGGTTTCATTCTAAATGGTACTTTATTCAGTAAACTTGAACCAAGAATCAAATCCATATAGTGGCTTATGTTCCTCGTTAGTTGTAATCCATAAGGAAACACCTTCATAAATATATCAACATATTCATGCAAAGTTCTTTGAACTTCGCTTGATATCTTTTGACTTTTTTTCACTATCCCAATTTCTACAAGATTTGAAACAATTGATAAACATGTTACCCTTCTTTTCAAAATCTCTCAGAAATTGCTTTCTAAAAAAGTAACATACCTTGTATTTGTTCTTCACTTCTTCTTCTCTATCCTTTAAAGGATTTAAAATATCTTATTTCCCCTCTTTCTTTATCTAGTAGGTGTTTGTTCTCCCATCATGAACAATTTTCCTATCAAATTTAAAAGGCCTCCCTAAGAGAATATGGCATACATCCATTGGCATCATATCATACATGATTTTATCCTTCTAGTTTCCAATATGAAAACTCATAAAAAAATTACTCCCACACCACTAATTGATGCTCTTTTTGCAACCATGAAACTTGGTATGTGTTACTATTGGGATGTTTTACCTTATTTAATCTCAAATTTTCCACCATCTCCTTGGATATAATGTTATTTGTACTACCACTATCCACTATTACTTTGTAGCACTTTCCACCCACCTTGCACCTTGTTCATAACAAATTTATTAGTTCCACTTTTTCCTTATCCAAATTTAACAAAATCCTTCCTAACATTAGGGACTCTCCATCTTTGAGATCATGTCCATAGTTTTGTGAATCCACACCAACTATGCAATCTAAATCCACTGATTCTTCCTATATAATTCTAAAAAACATGGAGAAAGTGATGTTACAGTCAGAATGAATCCTGAAGAAGAAAGGGGAGAAAGAGAGAAGTCTAAAATATAAGAAATGTCCAAGCAAGGGGGACTGTTTCTTGATGCAAGGTTTCTTTTTGTGAGCTTGTGTTTCCATTGCAAGGTTACTTTTGTTGTTGATGGTTTTTCAAAGCTAGTATTGTCATCAATGACAAAGGGGGAGATTGTTGGAGATTAGTGTTGTCATTAATGTCAAAGCGGAGACTATTGGAGAGTGTTGCACTATTTTGTATTTATTGTTGTCATTGTTGTCAACCTCTAGTGTGGTCATGTTGAGAAGGAGTTTTGTTGAACAAATGTTGTTGATCAAGTTGGTTCACTTGGTTTCCATGTTCTTTTGAGAAAATTTGAATTGAAAGTGTAAAAGGTGACATAGTTGTGTTCTACATCGTGCTCTACATTTCTTCATGGTTGAAGATGTGCTTGTTTAGGTTGGATGAGATGATCAAAGGTGTTATATCTAGAGTTTCGGGTTTTGGATTGTGCAGCAATGGAAGATGTGTCTGATAATGTTTTGCTTGTGAAAAAGGTTGTCTGGGAGAAATGGAATTACTCTACATCTATCCACATTGAAGTTTCTTGTATTGTAGATTTGGGAACTTGCTCATATTATCTATACCTACCTTTCCTTAGAATGTTGGGTGTTCAATTTTTGGCAAGGACTGTTAGTGAGATATATGTCTATTGTAGTGCAGTTGGTTGCATAGGATAGTAGTATTCTCATTTTCAAGTGGTTGTGACAATGTTGCTAAATATTATGATGGTGGTTGAATATTCTAGGATGTCATGTGTTGTTACTATGTGGTCTTCATAATGTTTCCAAACCTGATGAAGAGTGAATTGATTGTTTGATAGTGTTAGTGTAGGTTTGGTTAACTTGGCATGCTAGAACTAATTACAAATATGGTTCATTATTTGTGGAAGTGTGGTGTAGCATTCTAGTGTATATTTTGGTACTATTTATCCCTTGATGTGGTCCACCTTTACTTATTTCCACCACAAATGTGTTTAGTTCCAACCCATTTGTTGGTTGCACATTTGAGATGGATATGTTTCATTGAAGTCAACCTAGAGAAGTTGTTTAAGGTCACAAAATATTAATAAGGAAGTTTAATTGTTGGAGATGTGTGTGATGTAGAGGGATGTGAATTATGATGTGAATGTGATCAGATGTTGATACCTAAGTGCGGCCTTAAATGCGTAAGGCTACCAAAACCAATGAGCAAAAGCTGTATACATTTTTAGTGTACCTAAAGTTGCTAGAGGTGGTGAGGCAAAGGTTGCTAGTGGTGTTACCATTTTTTTTTGGTGGATCCTCTTGTTGCTCTAAGGTAGTCAACCTCCTTGTAACAATATTCTTACATTCTCATCTATTTCGGATAGTGAGTCCCTTGGGCAGTGATCCCTTGGCAGTGAGACATTCTTTTCTTTTAGGCAGTGATCCCTTTCGATAAAGAGGTTTTTTTAATTGGTATTGTTATTCATATATATGTGAGTTAATCCTCGCCATGGTTTTTCCCTGATTAGGGTTTTCCATGTAAATTTAGTGTTCTATGGTGTATGTATGTGAATGTGGTTATTCATATATGGTGTAGGGATAAAACTTGACATTCATAAATTCCATTACACAACACTTAATTTGAGAAGATGTGTGTCCTAGGTTAGTAACCTAGGACCAATTTTCCACATGGTGAATGGGTCCTCACGAGGTACTAGGACCCTATTTTCACATAACATTTACCATTTCTCGAAGTGTTTCCTAAGTGAGTGAGCTAGGACCCATTCACCACATTGCGAATGGGTCCTCACTTAGACCTAGGACCCCTCTTTAAAATATGTTTTTGGTAGTATTATAATTATTTCAAATCCAAGAATTGATGTCGACTTGTGATATTTGAATTTCAGCATTTGATGTTAAGATATGTATAAATATAAGACTATTTCACTTAATTTCACCTAGAAGATTTCAAGCAAGCTAATGATATTCAAGTGAGCATTGATAGAGCAACTCAAGAGAATTTATAAGGCATTCAATGGTATATTATTGAAGGATTATTGCAACAATCAAGATTCCAATTGTCAAGTAAAAGATGGATTGCATCATGCATGTTGTTTGAGCTAATATTGTGGTGTAGTATTCAGGATCAATTCAAGCATATTCAACACATTATTTCAAATAAATTTCATGATCAAGATCTACATGCATTAAGGCCAATTCTTGCTAGATATATATTTATCCAAGGTTTCAACTAAGGTGTGGTGATTTGTGCCATTGCATTTTGTTCATCCATCATTCCTTTCATGCATTGTTTCATTTCAAGGTTTAATTACCAAAATGTGGTTTGACCAAGGAAAACCCCCATTCCCTAAAAAAACAACATTTTTATCTCCCTTGATGTGTGATTGTAGGTTTTAGGTTGAAGATCATTTGGAGAGGAAAATCACAAAAGTTATCAAAGTTGCAAAAATATTGTCAAAATCACATAAATTGAGCTATAGGATTTATTCTTGCTTTATTCCAGTGCCCAACTAGGATTTGGGAGTGTATACCGAGAGGAACATAACCCAAAAAATGATTTTCGAGAGCCGTTTCCAAGACCCATTCACCATAGGGTGAGTGAGTCCTCATTGATGTTCGAAAAAGAACTTTTGGTGAAAGGTACATAGCATTTGACTCTCTCTAAATCTACCTTTTTACTAGTATTTGGGTTATATTTGATTTTTTTTACTCATTTACACATTATTACTTACATATTGAATGAAATAGAGTGGAAATTAGGTGCATCACATTATTTCATATTGATTCACACCCCATTTCCCTTTATTTAAGTTATTATCCCCCACATTAAATGTGTCTTCTACTTGTAATTTCATCCTCTTATTTACTATTTTAACCTCTTACATGCCATCACACTCGACATTCATGTTATTAAGGTAGTGAAAACTATGCAATATATTATATGGAGTAGAACTTAGAAAATTACTAGTTTCATGAGTTGGCCTCTAGCTGAGTTGCCATCAATTTGAGCACACATAAATATTAGAAAAATGTTTCAATTTTTCATTACATTGTTTTTAATTTTTCTAGATCATTAGAAAATTTCACTTTTTTCTACATTTCCATCAACCAAGATGCACCTAGTATGAATACTGATAAATGCTCTTGAGAAAATTCGTACATGCCATTTGGTTGGCTCTATCACTTTATTTTACTTTTTAATTTTTTTTTGAAATAACCTAGTAGAAAAATTAGCATTGACCAATCAACATGCCACAAACCAACTATTTTTCAAATAAATAAACATCTACTTTACAAAATTTAAATAATTTGTTTATTTGGACAAATTCTCAAGAAATTAAATTTATTTCTACATCATCATCAACCTAGCTACACCCAATATGTGTACTCATAAACATAATAAAAGAGTTTGATATTTTGTTGCATTCCATTTGATTGGCTCTACCTTTACTCCCTCACTTTTTCTTCATCAAAATTAAAAGAAAAATTACTAGAAAAGTTAGCATAGATCAAACATATCAAAAACTAATTATTTTTCAACAAATAACTAAATATGTCAAAAGGTAATAAATTTATGTATTTGCACAAATTTGTTGGTAGTTTAATTTTTCCTACATTATTCTCATCCAAATTTTGATTAAGGTAAATGCGGGAAGGGACCATGCCCATTAAAAAGTAGTGATAGAGGCAAAAGAGTGGAGTCTCATAAAAAGTGAGACTTTAGAAACAAGGAATAATGAACAACAAAAAAGAACAATAGTAAACCAAGAAAAAACAACAATGCTTTTGATTGAAGAAAGGAACTAGAAAAATGTTTTGGAAAGACCCAAAACCAAAAAAGGACTATCGAGGTGGTTTGAACCCAAACTTCAACAAATCATTCAGAAGAGGGGGACAACATGGAGAACCACCCTTTAATGGATTCTCATCGAAAGCATTCACAAGATCAAGGTTACCCTTAATCTTGCAATAATCACCAACATTGTTAAAGGGACCTTGCTCAACATGATCCATATCCTTCCCCTTATCAATAGAGGAGCATTGAAACAAGGAATGGACATTGTAATGCAGCCTATCATTGAAAACATAGAAAAATAAGGAGAAAGGTTCAACACTATGGACGCAGTACTACCAAGAAAACTCATAATGCATAATCTGATTCCAACCACCAAGCCTAGAGCTCATATTAACATTGTTGAGAAACTTTCAAAAAATCTCAACATAGACACTAAATCTGGCATACAAAAAACTCGTTCTATTTCTCAGAACATCATCAAAGTTGATCAACTGACCAAACAAATCAGCTATACCTTGAATAATACTTTCATCCCAAAATTCCACAGGTAACTTTGGGAGACAAACCCAAATAGGAACAAAATTAATCTTAGAATCATTAAAGCTAGCTGCACAAGTTTGAAGGAAAGGAAAAACCTTACCAAGAAATGAGGGGCCTCCAAAAAGAACTTGAGAGAAACCTTCAAAAGTATTGGATGAGAATAGGAGGAAATCATTCGATAGAGCCGTAACACTAAACGAACTGAAATCAACCCAAAAAATTGAAGCCCTGCTACGAATGATATCTATATTAGGTCATTTCCCTAAAAAATTGCTAATAAGAGCATGTTATAGGCTAGTTGTGGCTTGGTCCACACACACATTAGACATAGAAATAATAGGGGGTTGAAGAAAATGCTCCTCCAACAACCCACAAATAAGCTTCACAATACCTAGAGAGAGCATATCCTTAGCAATAGAAGATAAGTGGGCCACCCCTCCAAAAGGGGACCCTAGATTAACACCCACCAGACAAGAAACGGGGGGAGAACCCTTCCGAGTAGGTAGAAGAAAGCCATTCTTCAAAGAGTACCGAAGGTCACACTTTAAGAAAACATCAAGTTTAGAAGGTAACTTGGCTAAATGAGGAACTTGTTAAGCCTCTAACCGCATAGGTAGGATCAAATCCTCATCCTAAGGAACCAGTTGATCAGACCCTTGAGAGGGTGCAAGTTTAAGATAGGCCTCAAGAGAAGATCCATAGGAGATTCCTCCTTATCCTCCCAAGAAGACAAATATGCCTCTCCCATCTCATCATTAAAGCCATCACAGGGAAAAGAGGCATGGTTTGTGTAGAGAGCCAAATCTAAAGTCCACAAACCATTTGCAGCTATCAATAAACCCAACCATGTGCCTCCATCATCTTCGTATTCATCCTCATCTCCCTCTCCTTCACCAGAGGAAGCACTCAGGCTGCCCTTTTTGCTTCATGAGGTTAGTTGTAGCCGCCTTTGCCTTAGTAGCTTAAGGTTTGCACAACTCGCTTCAACAGTCTTCTTTTGGCCACCTTTCATCTCACACCTTCTCACAATCATTATTCTCATCGAAGTTGCACGAAATTCGCATACACATAAAATTTAGCAAATAATTTATGTATCGGCTACTTGTTATTGTATCGACTCTACATTTTTCCGTTATTTTCTTAATAAAAGTCTAAGAAATTTTACTTATAGAATTAGAGCAACTATTCAACATGCCACAAACAAACCATTTTTGAAAAAATAACAAAAAAAATCTTAAATATAGAAAATATTGTTAATTTTTGTATTTGTAGAAACTCCTCACTAATTATTATTTTTCTACATATCACCAACCATGTTGCACCTAATACACATATCAATATATATTAAAATATAGTTTAATTTCTTACTACTTACTGTTTGATTGATTGTGTATTTTCTTCCTTATTTTTCTTAATAAAAAATTACAAAACTTACTCACAAAATTAATATGATCGAATTAATATGCCACAAATAAACTTGTTTAAAAGAAATAAGAGAAAACAAATTTACATCTCTTTTTATAGAATATATTTATTACAATTTAGGTACTAGTTTTCCCTTTCCAAAAAACGGATTGAAGCATTCACCAAATCCTTTTTAAGTCTTAAAACGGGGAATTCAAATAAATGCGTAACTATCGGGTTGATTAAATGCAGAAATAAGCCTCCACTTGCAAACCCATTGACCAAATCCCACTCCCCAATCATTGGCACGCCCGTTTTGTGATCAATTCACAGCTGTGCTTATGATACACAAATTTATAAATATTGTACAAGTTCATCTTCAATTTACCGCATAGATAGGGGTCAACCAAGTTACAGAACTAAATTATTAGATGTCAAAAGAATTCCTCGATACACACAAGGACAATTTAACTTCCTTCAGATAATTAAACGAACGAATGGACTGGTTTGTTTGTTTTATTTCTTTCTGAAAAGAGATAAATATACGTTGGCAAGGTAGTAAGAAATTAAACATAGAACATAACAAAAGTCTATTTAAAAGCCTAAGCATGGGATTGACGACCATCATAGTTGAGCATATCTACGATGGAATTACAGAGCTTCTGATCTATATATTTACTTCTATTTCCTCCCAGATTTCATCCCAATCCAAACTAAGAACGCCATTACCGATGTCCATCTTGAGGTCGTCCTCATCCTTCACTGCTGTTTTGTAGATTAATGAAGATTTTCCAGACACAGGTGGTCTTAAAATAGGAGGGATATCTTCAAATATGGAATTAATCCATGAGCAAGTGTTACCACATAATTTCTTAGCTGTGGGTCTGGTGGCTACGGGCTTCAAAAGCTTGGGCCTTTCAATTAACTCTGCAATCTTAGATAAATTATTCTTGGGCTTTGGCATTCCTGTCAATTGCTGTACAATATCTGGAAAGTTGGATTCATCTGCAGTCACAAACATTGTGTGCACGTCCATACATTCTCTCGATCGTTTTGTCATGTCGTACACGGAGAAGATCCGTTGTCACACAACTCTGCTTTTGCTTTGATATCAAAAGCCTTGTATTCTCCTCCTCAACTGATTTTTGCGAAACGTCTGTGAAATATGTATTTTGGTTGAGTTTAAAACAATCGTGAATTAGGTCTCCGAACATTTTTTGTTGGAGTCCAAAGACTTTTGATATTATCCAGTGTCAACACGATAACATTATAATTTTCTAATCAGTTTCTTTTGTAAGCCTGACATCATCATGACTTTGCTCCTATTTGGCCTCCCTACAGAAGTCAACACTCCAAAAAATATTTCATCATTGGATTCTTAATGTACACAAATAGTCGCTATTTTTACCCTAAAGGTAATCTCTTACCTAATAATTTGCTTAATATCTCAAGTATAAGACTAAAAATGAATAATGTTGAATATTTGTGGAGAAATATAGAATGTGATTTGGAGATTATCAAAATGTAAGGATGATTAAATATCAGGTATATATAGTTTTTGATTAAAAAGTTAGAAGGGTCATGATCTTATTTCTAGAAAAAAATATAGAATACAAAAAAATTAATAGATAAACAAAATACAACAATTTTGCCTCCAAAGACCTGTCAAGTGAAACAAAGTCCTTTTTAGGAGTACACTTCCTCCTGTGATGCACAACAGTCCAAGAAGAAGCAAAAACAAAGTTTAAATCTTTTAGACAAGGAGGAGAAGCCCCTTCAGAAAAGCTAACAGGTGGAGCAATAGTAACTTCAAGTGGAACATCCAAAACCAAGACCAGAGCAGCTGGAAATGTGGTAGAGACATCCTTGTCCAGAATGGGAGCAGCTTTGTCCAAAATCTGAGCAACAAGAGTCATAGAGGGGCAACATTATCAGCAACTGCGACATATTTATGAGAGATTCTAAATTCAATTTCTAATTGATTCATAAAAAATAACACAAATTAAAAGTTAAAACAAAAGTTTTGAACACCAAAATATAATTTGAAGAAAGGTATTGAAATAATAAACCACATCTAAATTATAATAAAAATTCTACAAAAATTACTAACCATAAAAAGATAAATGACTCAATAATAAAATATCTCAACTTGCACACAAATATCTTAAATTTAATTTTTAAATTTTAAATTATTTATAAATATCAAAATTCACTAAAATAATTCAAACATCAAAATTATCATCTTTTATTCCACACCTAAACTATCCAAAAGAACTACTTTAAAAAGTCTAATAATAATCATTACTAATAATTAAATAATAAATCAACCTAATATATATCCTAATTTTATTTTTTAAATAATATCATTGAAGTAGAAATTTAATTGCTTGGATACAATTAAAAATCATATAAGCATAAGTCAATTCGGGCAAACATGTTCCTCTCGGGGTTTTGTCAATATGCTCATCCTTCCAAGTTGAAAGCTATTTATTTCTCATTCTAAGAGAGAGGCCATGTCTCTATTTATTCTGGTCAATAACACATTGTCCCGCCGACTTGGACTTTACAACTTTAGTTGAGCATATCATATTTTAGAGGAAGAAATCAAACATTTATATCTGCAGAAAGAGATACTTAAAAGTGATCCTTAAATGATCCAACCAAAATATTGATTTCAACAGTAATTCCATCTTCAAATTTCCTCAATGAGTAGCATTAGATTGGATTGGTAAATGATCAATATTTAAATATTATATTCGTAAAATGTTTGATTGAATATTTGATGATGCCTTTATCTTAAGCATGTTTTAGAATAAGTCCGGAGATATTTGTTCGAGTGTGTTAAATTATGGTGTTTTATTAAGATTTAATTATGTATTATTGTGTCAAATTTATTGATTTATATTTCAAGAATAGTGGTTCATGTGATATATTCTATTTTAATGGATATGAATGGTTTACTTAACATTTATTATATCTAGAGATTTTTATAGGAATGAACCATCAAGACTTCCCAAAATCTTATCCATCCTAGAACTACTCTTAACTTCAACATATTTAATATTGAAGTCTTTTGAAGATCAAGGCCATTTAGCTTGCTACCCTATCTGAAATACCTTCAAAAGTATTATGTCTTATAAACCATTCATTATAGAATACCATGAAACATTCCAAACAAAAGTAGGCTTATATGTTTTGTAATGTTTCAACTTATACAATTTAGGAAGAATCAAATCGTCATTGAGTTAAACATTGTGAAATATTTCCTAAGTAGTTTTTTCACACAAACCAATCTCTCATAAGAATGAATGGGTCACTTGAAAAATTGCATCTAAGTGATGCTCATAAGGGTAAATCATCAAAACTCCCAAGAATTCATCCATCCTAGAATTAGTCTAAATCAAATGTACTTGAGCATAGAGTTTTGCCCAAGATCAAGCCCACTTAACTTGTTGCCACATTTGAAAACCCTTGAGCAACTTTTTTCACACTATGAATGATTCATTATAAATCCCTTTTAGATCCTTCAAAGAGATAAGTACGAGCTAGTTTTCAAATGTGTCATATACTAACGCTTTTATTAAGATGCAACTATGTAGTTTTGAGTCAAACTCTCATTGAACCATATTTAATGAGTATTTTTCAAATGAACCCATCTCTCATGAGAATGAATGGTCCACTTAGCATTCCTTACATCTAAGGGATTATCGCATGAGTGAATAGATAAATTTCTTGCAAGTTCATCTCATGATGGTTGGCTTTGTAATTTAACACTTGATATGAAATACTATAGGGTAAAAGTAAAAATGTATGTCACATTTTTGTAAATGAAATGGCCAAACTTGATTAATCTTCTTATCTGGATTTTTTAAATGATGTATATTAATGAAATATATATATTTATTCTACTTTATGTTTATAAGTTGTAAGAAAAATAAAAATTATTTGAATATATTTATTTATAAAATATGTATTATAATCTAGTTATTGATAAAATTCTAGAAAATGAAATTAAATAGTGCATCACTCTTTATATAGTAGTTTTCTTTTATCAATTCCTTTATGTACTTATAACTTGAAAATTTAGTGCATTTTTTCAAACAAGAATTTCATTTTGATAAATATATTTTTAAATATCTTAAATTTTGTCTTAATTATTTATCAAAATAGAAAAAAAAGTATACCTTAACATAAAATCTTTCCTCTAATGCATCATATATTTTTTTAATTTTTCAAATAAATTTTACCATTTTTTCTTGACAAGATAATCAACCTTGTATTTTGGTGTTCATGACCTAATTTTAGTAAAACATAAATAGTAATTAAACTAGTAAAAAATGTATTTTTGAAAACCACACTTACAAATCTACAAAACAATATTTTTATATTTTTTTTAAATGTTATTTATAATGGGTATTGTTATATATTTTTAAAAATGTTATTTATAAAGGGTATTTTTATATATCTTTTAAAATGTTATTTATAAGAGTGGAAGTTGTTGAAATGTCAATTTTTGAATAAATAGTTTTTGGTAAATTGGTCCCAAAATGATGTAGAATATACATTTAATTGATATTCTAGTTGGAAATGTTGTGGCTTATATCCAAATTAGCTAGAATGAGCCTAACTAGACTGAATTCACTTGTGCTAATAATTTGGCTACAAATGTGACATAGTTATATACTTTTACCGTACAAAAATAGGTACAAAACAAATTATTCCATAATAACATGAAACTACATTTAGATTGGGTTTATCACTTTTATACTAATTTTCATGAATTTTTCGTAAGGTTTATGATGCAAATATTAATGCAATATTGATTATATACTAGTAACTAAATTCTTAAGAGGTGTACTTGGATTATCATTATGAAATATAGAATAATATCTATTGAGTTTTTTTTATTAAGTAGGGAAAGGGGCCTAATCCCAAATACAACAAAAGATTTTACCATACGAAGCATACAACAAGGACAACCAGATCGATAAAAGGGACTTGCTAAGCAAAACAACCATTTAGGAATAGCGAGACAAGAATGACCACAACCAAAAACAAAGAAAAAATAGAGCAAAGCAAAAACAAACAACCAAAGAGAAGTTGTTCAAGCAATAGAGCTTGAAATAAGTAAAGCCTCTTAGGGAATTTTAAATGAAACTATGGCCATCTTAGAAACACGTTCTTCTTTTTGTGCACCGTTGTCCAAGAATTGGAACCAAAATTGAGAAATATGGATCAGAAAGGAAAGACTCCCCTCCTAAGTAACATAGAAGAGGAACAATAGACACTTCAGGTGAAGCATTCAAAACCAAGCGTGAAGCATCATGATTAACAAAATTTTCCAAACAGGGGGTAATAGGGGCCTCAAGGGAGGTAGCACACTCAACATTGGGAACAACCATGTCTAGAGAACACACAATAGAAACCATAAGAGGAGCAAAATCCACCACACCAATATTATTTTTCCTTGTAGAAGGAGAAGGAGGCCTAGAATCTTCATTAGAAGAAGTAGAGTTCATAGCAGGGGGCACTGTTAAGTGTTCATAGAGAATTTGTAATACCATGTTTGTTGTTTGGACTTATTATTTTCCTTTGCTTTTGTTTGATACCTTTAGACTGTGATAGTACTATTTATTGGTTGGTTTGGTGGATTGGTTAGTTAGATTGATCGATGATTATGCTACTTCTTTTGAGGACATGGATATTTGATATGATATTCTAGTTTGGTGATGTTAATTTGATTCAATAATACATTGTGATATAGTGATTTGGTAATTATATTATGATGCGATCTCTTAGTTTAGAAATGTTACTTCATAATCATTATTATAATTGTTAGAGTAGTTTTGGTGAGAGGACATTGTAGCACCACTCATTCGCGAGTGCCTTGCTACGCTGTAATTCCTTCTCACAATGTGATGTTTTGATTTTATATATATATGCATGTACATGATGTTGTTTGTATGCAGGGATTACAGGGACAAAGTCTCGATTCCACCTGCTTTAGCAGGACAGGGCGAGCATCAAATTTACCCAACGACATCATGTTGAAATAGAGATGACAAGGAAGTCACCCTATCCCACGTTGTCAAACCGTCCTGATTGAGTGGTATTGTGCGTCTTTGTTTTTGTCTTTTTTGCAATTTTTTGTAGTAATTTGTGTGAGTGTACTATTCATATTTATTTTACATTGGTTTTTTGTATGTTGTGATTTATTTAATTTGATGATGTAAATAAATGTTTATTATAAGTGTTGGATAATTTGTATTAAAATATTAAAAGTCTTATTTTAAAAGTCATGTGTTTTATTTGAAATGTTAATTAAATATTAAATTTGTATCTTATTAATTTAATTAAATTAGATTGTTGAGGATAATTATTAAATAAATTAATTAAATTTTGTGAATTGCAAGTAAAGCTTGCAAAATCAAAATTAAAGTTGAAAGTATTGTTAAATAGAAAAAAAATCAATAAAAGAAAATAAAAGATAAAAGGACGAATGAGAGTTAAGTGTTGGCTAAAAAGCTAGAATTAAATTAGAAAATTTCTTTTTATTTGGATTTTTAGAGTTTTTGAAAAAGTGAAGAGATATCTTTTATTTAATTCCTAATTGTGAGTTATTTCATTCACGGCAAGATTTGGACATAAGTGGTACAAAAAAAATGATAGTTCTGAAACATTGGATCTTCTAAAGTTTTATGGGTTACAATTGTTTCATTTTCTTTCATTGTACTGGGGAGGTTCTTCTGAATTGAATATGAGATTAGAAATCTGAGCAAGGAAATTGAGAGAAGAAGTTCTAAAGGAAGGAATGCGAGTTATTCAAAAGGCTATCTGGATCAAGCAAAGCTTCACTAGATTTCCAACAGCGTAGGACTCCAGGTTCCATGTCCTCATTTCTCTAGCTTTCACTTTTAAAAGTAAAATTGAAATAAATAAATAAATATGTTGTCTGTGAAAGCAAATTCTTTTGGAGTTTTAGAAATGTTCTGGATTGCAAACAAACAAAAGAGAATGTTGTTGAATTTTAATTGAAAATGTCCAATTTCTTCATCATTCAGTTGTGGAAAAGATCAATCTTTTTATTAAAAAGGATTTGTAATATTTATCTATATATATATATATATATATATATATATATATATATATATTTATATAAGTATATCTTGTCTTGATATTTGTAGAAATTATTTCTTCTCAATAAATTTTATATGATTATATATATATATATATTGCATTTAGATTTATTATTATGGTAAATGCTAGAAATTAAAATTTTGGGTACGTCAAGTCTGTCGGCCATTAGCATTATGTAAGGGCCAGCACTTTTAAATTTTTTTAAATATATATAAAAGTAATTTTATATTTTTTTAAGTAATGTTGGGGAGAGGGGCAATGGCCGTACCCTTGAGAATCTTACGGACTCTTCTTGATCGATACAATAGGCTGCGCTGTGATCGTACTTGAAGCTGTCATGATATATAAAGACTAGCGATCTTTATGCATTCCAACAAAGGTTATTTTCTTATTATATACCATATATATATATAGTTAGTGTGTATTTTATTAAATATATAGATATATAATATATATGTATATATATATATTATGTAATATTTTTAGAATTTTGATTTATATATGAAATTCATTTTTAGTATGAAAAGTTATAATTGTGAATTTTTTTTTTTTAAAAGGGAAAAATTTTATTGGGAATTGGAAGTTTATTTATTGAAATTTATTACAGAATTAGTTAAAGGAAAAAGAGAGGTTTTGTAGTGTAATTAAATGAACTATATTATCCTTGTGTGGAAGTTATTACGTTACTCTATCTTCTAAGTCTATTTGACTTCTTTGTTTCCTTGAGTTATCATTTTGAATTTTATAATGTGGGAACCCTGTCGATCTTATGAACCCAAATTTTGGTGATTGTGATCCTTAGAGTTCCAGAGGTGTGTTTTTTTATTGATGATTATTTATCCTCGTTTTATGTACCCTTGGGGTTGCAAGATAATAATATTATTCTTTGGTAGGGTTGTACGAGTTGTGTTAAGCTTTTGATTATGTGTATAGCAAGATGAGTGATGCCTTGTGTGTCTCCTGTTGTGACTTATTGCTTTATTCTCTATGGTACAATCCTTGCTTGCTTTGTTATGTTTTGGGTCTCAGGGAGAGTGGCTCTTCGTGGGGCCCGGTGCCTCAAAAGGAGGAAGAGCTCAGGATAACCCACGTAAGAGTAGTTTAACAAGTGAAAACCTAATAATAGAACTTAGGGGGATGGGTAGTAAAAACACATAAGATAATATTAGATACCTTGTCTATGCATTAGGGCTATCGCAGACTAATGGTAGATGGAGAAGGCTGTGGTCGGAAAAGTCGTAACCCCATCCTCATGAGAAGGGCCAGGATAACCCATGTAAGCTATGCGATGACACTCTCCATTAGACACACTTATGCCTTGTTTCTTGGTTTCCTCTGGAATTGTATTCTGATTGTTGTTTCAGTTTCATTTGGAAATGTTTCATGATTGTTCTTTGGGTACTTGGTTAATGGTTATTGCCTTGTTTTTTTGTGATGACATTTATGGCTTTAAGTTTATTATGTTGACTTCTGAATGTTGTCGTTTGTGTCCTTTGTAATCCTTGATGTTGTTTTGGAGTTATTGTACTATGTTGTCTTTTATTGGGATTATTTTATGGTATTCATGGTCATGATTACTTCCTTGTCACCTCTAAGCATGGGGGGTGGGTTATTTATAACCCACGTGGTTGGGTGGAACTTGCTCCGCACTCGTTGGATTCCCCATCAACGTTCGTTCTTCTCAGCATTCTTCAGTTGGAGCTTGTACCTGATGTTCATTTATAATTCAGACATTATTGTACTATGTATTTATCCCACTTGTATGGGAGATTTATTGTAATTCATTTATTGAGAACATGTAATGTAATGTTTAAACGATGGTGTATTATTTAGGAACCTTTATAAACATTATTGTATGAGATGCATTATGATTGTAATATGTGATGTAATAATACTTTTACTTATGGTTCATGGATGTACTTCTGTAAATGGTTATTGTAATGTTATGATGGATGTAATTTTAGATAAGTTATTCAATTTCATCTTTTACCTTTTTGTTAAGAGTTGTTATGTGATGTGACCTTGCGTGCCCTAGAGGACTAGATGTTATAATGTTAATATGCAATGTAAATATGTTTTAATGTTTAGTTGCATGTGTTTACTGTACTATAAAAAATGTTTGCAATATTTGTCTTTGGGGTTTACTGGCGGGCATTACAAAATTCTTCCACTAGGTAGAGGAAGAAATAGGATGGGAGCCTCAAGAATAGTCACAAGCCAAGTGACCAATAGCAAAATAGGATCTACAACAAAAAGAAATACCTTCATAGTCCACCAACTGAGACCAAGACCAACTATTAACCTACAACACAACCTCCCTAGGTAAATCCTTCGACAAATCTACCTCCACCAAAACTTGACTAAAGGAGGTGTGAGTAAAATTATTGGATGCATTATCCACTTTCACGAACCTACAATGAGAATTACCAATGCCCTCAAAAGAAGATGAACACCATAACTGTAAGGGAAGATATGGTAATCTAACTGAAACAGACACAACATCTAAGGGTTCCTTTAGAGGGTTAAAAGAATTAACCCAAGGCCTCATGGAAAGGGGATGATAATCCCATTCCCATAGCCCATAGTATAAAATAACCTATCTATCCATAAGAGAACATAAACCTGCAACAAAAAAACCTTAAAAAGTGGTAAATTTCCATTGAACCATCAACCAAAGGGGACCAATGATTAGTGATCCAAAGGTGCAGATCTGGGAGGGAAGGTCGCAAATAGTAGAATCTATAGGAAAGAGTAGTCTTGGAATAAAAATTAAAAAAAAAAATACACTTCCTTACCAAAGGAAATACTAGGAGTAGCATATGCACACTGCAAAGGATGTACAAAGCCCTCGCTAGATCTTTAGGTCTTTACAACATCAATAAATGAAGACCCAAACTTAGCAGCAAGGGAATGCACCTCCAACACCTCAAGATATTTCAATGAAATCTTGGGAAGTTTTGGTGAAATCTCACCACCAATAGCAATAGAATCCATAATTGAAACACCTGCAACAAGACTAGTTGGACACTCAAATCCCACCCCAGGCTTATCAAACCACACAACATAAAAAAAATGAGTGCAGATGAGGACCCTTCATAGTAACAAGGGAAACAATAGCAATGTCCATTGAAGGAGGTTTTAGGTCATACAAATCCACTAAATGTATAGGAACAAGTGTTGTGAGATCCACAACCAATTCACACCCAAGCAAGGAAGTGCAAGAGGAACAATAGCCAAACACATTAAACTTAGCAAATCAGCAAGAGGAGTGGGAAGCTTCCATTGGGAGAGTCAATACTAAAATTATCTATTAAGTGTTTTAAATATTGTTCAGAGTGTATTTTTTCATAAAATGATATAATTTTGATAACTAAATGGTGTTTTCTTGTGTGCAAGAACATTTCTAGTATCTTTTTGGTTTGGAATCCTACAAGAAAAATAATATTTCTTAATAATATTTTTCTGAAAGTTTACACTTTAAAATAATATCTCTTTCCTCATTTAATACATAGTCTCACTCATCCTTATGATTCTTGTCTATATATCAAAACCCCCTTGACTATATATATATGGGGATTGCTGATACATTTGGACATCAATTACGAGAATCTTATTGAATTGAATTTGATCACTTGAGGTTGTTCCTCCTTGAGCATGAAATATCTCCAATTTTCCTCCTAGTCACCTACTTCTAAGTATTTCATTAATCCCTTATTTTTAAAAGTTATTTTTTGTCAGAGGGGTAGAAATTAATTGGTTCAAGCATTGAATTCTCAAAGTGGAGACCAACGTTTGAATCCCAAATGGACATCTAATATGGAATTCTAAGTTATGGTTCTTGGTCTTCCATAGTCGGCTTGAAATGTGGAAGTGGTTCCTAAATAACTAGATTTCTAAGTTGTAACTCTTGATCTTCCATTGATTATTTGTAGTGCATTTTCTCAAAAGGAGCTAATATTAGTTTCATTTTTGTTCTCATAATGAGCTTATGTTGATTTAATGTTGATGCTCAAATGAGAAAAAATTAATTTTAAACAATTATCAATTTAAAAAAAAAGTTTTTTCACCCTTTTGAATTTTAAAATATAAGATTAT
>VDFB02010026.1:0-41035 GCA_007258455.2 Sequoia sempervirens
TCCACCACATCTTGTAGGTGTTGAGATGGTGTTTTTGAGCCTTCCACTATGAATTTTAGTACAACTTTTAAAGTAGAGGTTGGGATAGAAGCCCAAATGACAGGTGCTACTGGTGCTACAAGAGGGCTTCTAGCATCCCACACCACATAATTTCTATTAGCAATCAACAACATGGCTGGTGGAGGGATAAGAACATTCATTGGACATGTTCTTGTTCGTACTGTTACTAGCAGTGGCACTAGTAGGCCAGGGTTGTTCGCGGTTTGGGATCTAGTAGTAGGTCGATGGCTCATACACCCACTTTAGATTTAGATACATTTAAGTAGTCCCACCAGGCATGCCAAAAAAAGAAACTGTTGATGCCTAAAAATGTCAAGAAATAATGTTATGGGAAAGTCAATTAATGGGGCCCAGATCGATTGCGCTAAACTAAGTGACCTCCAGGTTTTTTAAAGAAGTCAGCCCCTTTTGTATTTGGGGGTTTGGAATGGGAAAAGGAAGTAGATATATAAAATAAAGATCTAACCTAAGGCAATGTGCTAAGATGTAGGTGTGGGCATGGTAAATATTCCTTTCAGATAGGATTTAAGGGCCTGTTCAACAATCTGCATGTCCGAAAATAATAGAGAGCATAGATCAAAATCCTAAGAAGTTTATCAAATAACATAAAATAACTTCCATACAAATTTACTAAAAAGAAGAGTAAAAGACATGGTCTAAATCAACAAACTTATATTGAAATCATAGAAGTGAACTACAAATAAACTACTCGGTACAATGATAGCACATTGTAATATTTTGTCAACTAACTAAGAAACAGAAAGGTTGAACAACAATGTCATAGTCTGTGAGTCTTAATACAACAATCTAAAACAATACAAATGCCTGGTGTCTTTCCCTAATTTCTCTATGTATTCTCTGAACTTAGAACCCCTTTTTGGAAAGCTGAAGCAATATATATAGAAAATCCTCCCACTACCTGAGAGCCAGTAATTGAAAAGATTCCTAAGCACAAGCAATGATGTTCGTCACAATGATTTTCCATGGTCGTTGCAATAGAAAAGATTTTGAATCATAGAATGCAGTCGCCTTCGAACTAGATGCATCCCCCGCAAATGATAACTATGGTCCCAGTGTGGAACCAACAAAATTACCATGCAGACACGTGTCGCTCACCCACAAAGTTGGTTAGGACACATGGCGACAAGACAGGGCTTGTTGTTCATTCTTCCCTTCCGGCGCTAAAACTCGCTACAGAGAAGACATGTGGAGTCTTTGTCTCAAGCGTCGATTGTGGGGTCCACCAAATGATGCTCGTGGAATGATGCTATGTGGCATGCGGGTAGAGCTCGGTAGAGAAGCAAAGGGGAGTGGGCTCACAAAGGCCCGCGCTACTAACACATGGAGGCATGGCGGGGATCGATAAAGCAACAAGGGAATAAATCATTCTAAGGAGTGTGCGACGGACACATGGAGGCAGCAGGCGAAGCCCTTCAAAAAGGGGTTGAAGATGTTCAAATACATGAGGCATGGGTCGGGGCTAAGCAAAACAATATTATCAACTTGAAGGGAGCTCAAGGGATTTTTAATCCACAACTTCGAGGAATGAGTGCAAGTTGGAAACATATAATTTAAGTTTTGTGCCAATTTTCAACAAAAAATGTCTCACTTCTACACTTATCATTACACAAGGAATAGTTGAATCAAAGTGAATCCAAAGCAAAAAGAGAAAAAATACATGATATGCAATCTTTATTTTAATTTTTATGGAAATTTTTATGTCAAACTTAAATCCTTTTTGCAATCCATTTGGAAGAACAAATCTAAATTGATACTTGTTCAATTAAGAGCTAAAAATTGAGAGGTATCCATTCTACCAAAGTCACTTGGGGCATGACCTCAACCTCATCCCTTATCATGTTAGGGGCCTTGCATTGAACAAGACTTGATCCTTGGTGGATTCATTCAAAACCATTTAACTTCACTAAAAAGCCAAATACCCTTTGACATTATTTATATTTTCACCATTACACACTTAAAATAATATAGAACACATACCTTGACCAAAGGAAAGAAATATAGAATTGACATTGTTTACATTTTTTATAAATACTGTTTGTATTGTCATTTATAAAATAATGTTAAACATATTCACAAAGAGGGGTGGGTGGAAAAAGTCACACCTCAAAAGTCCAAATGAGGCCAAGTTGAGAACTTAACACAAAAGCACAATTACAAATAACAAGTAGCAAGAACAAGATCAACTTAGGATGAGGAGGTGGATCCAATCATCTAATTTTCCTCATACATTAGTGGGGTCCAAAGTGTCCATATGAGGGTCCCATCCATCATTTCCATCTTTATCATTATCATTTTGATTATCTTTAGTAGCAACACAAATAAGAAAAATAGCAAGGGCCAACACTCGTTGAGGTTGAGGTGGCTAGTAGGTAGTGACCACCCTTGTTGAGAACAATCTCTTCTTACAAGAGGTGGAGAATGACCTTTATGAGAAGTGGGGGTTGGAATGACCTTGACAAAAAAACACGAGGCATTACCCTAATGATCCAACAACACCTAGAGGTGAGCAACTTCAAGTACAAATTTATTGGCTTTTGCTTGAATTTGCATAAGAACATTAGAGAAAATCATCATTTTAGAATAAATCAAGAATTTATGATTTACAAAACATAAAAAATAACAAAATTTCTTTTTAAATGCTAAAGAGAATTTCCACCTTGAAAGCATGCTAGTTTTGATTGTGGCCAATACCCTAGTAATATATGCCAAGAAAAAGGCTCAAACCTAAATGGCTTGAAGAAATCATGAATCTAGGTCTAGGAAACTTGAACTTTGAGACAAAACTAGACATAATCCTCAAGAGATTCTTAGTGATTAGAAAATGGATGAGGATCATCAATCCCCAAGTGGATTAACTTGGACCTGACATGAAGGCCTTAGAATAGAATACACCAAGCAAGATGTGTGAGTTTTGGATCAAGAATGACTGACCAAATGGTGTGGAATTTGCATTGCCAAATAGAAATTGGAGATTGCAAAAGTCATATTTGGTTAAAAATAGGCACCATAACAGATGTGGTGACAACTAAGAGCAACCTTTATGAGGCTTGTAATTTTAAAATGACATATTTGGGTACCATTTCCAATCCTTCCATAAAGGTTTATGAGATCTAACTCCAATTTTATGAATCATGCCTACAAAAATAACACCAATAACTATTTCAAAAATTTCACAATCTTGAGTGGATAAGTGAAATGTTGCTTTTGCTTGGGGCTAGGTTAATAAATTCTTGGTTGTTTTAGAAAAGAGATCAGTGATAGTCATGATCCCCTTTTTGAAAAACCTCAAAGCTTGAACCCATGGGGTTTTAGTAAAGGACCATTCTAGAATTGAAATATAGGAGGCCACCAAATAGATTGCTGGTTCATGGAAAGACCATTGCAAGAACTAGTGCCATTCTAAAGAAGTTAGGGTTTGATAGCTTCTCAAGCTCTCTAAATACTCTTAATCACAAAAGTCTCTTGGATTTGAGTGGGCTCTTTCATAAGAAGAAGGATATGAAAACCAATCCCCTCCAAGTTGCTCTCCCAAAAGGAAAACTAATAGAAATTCAATGTTGAAGCAAAATTTTCCATGCCTCATTTCCCTCTAAAATTGAATGATTCAATTGGCACACAAAGCCAAACCTTGGTTTTGGGTGGAGATAAGGTCCACACCTCCAAAATCATGTGGGAGACAACAATATTCCCAAGCCACATGGTGGAAACCTCTAAGAATCTCAAAGGAGGCCCAAAACAAGTTTCTAAGAAGCTTTTCAAGCTTCATATAGGAGGCTTTAGAAGGAAACCAACATGAAGAATAATAATTATGTATGGCTGCAAGAATCTTAGAACAAATTTGGAACTTCCTTGCTAAGGATAGGGGGTTATTAACCCAATACGCTAAGTTTTTCTCTATTCTAGATAAAATAGCTTGGCAAAGAACAACTAAAGATTCTTGGGAAGCAAACCGAATGTCAAAAAACTTGAATGTTTCTCCATGCCCAATCCATTTCCATCCATAAGAATCAAGTAGGGAGGCTTAGGCAAAAAAAATAATCCTATAACATTGAGTTTTTTGCCATTGAATGCTAGAACTTGAGGCTTCGTAGAAGATATCTAAGCAACAAAAAGTTTACTTAATATTGTTTTCCTCTTCCAAAAAGTGAGAAAAGAATCATCAACAAAATGTCCATTATTAAGTTGAGCCATATAATTAAGTAAAGAGATACCTTTGACCAACCCTTGTGAAACATAATGAGCCACAAGGTATCTAAAGCCTTCAACAACAAGAACATACAAGGTAGGAGATAAGGGGCATCCCTAATAAATGGACTAAAAGAGGTTAAAAACATTAGATTGCCAACTATTGATAGTGAGACATGCTGAAATATTAGAGAAAAACATGTAGAATGATTGCATAAAATTTATTTTAAAATTTTTCATTTTAATTGTTTATATTTTTACCTTATACACTTATAAAAAAAAAGAAAAAAGAGAAAGTTATACAACCCTTCTTGCTTCCTTCTATTAGGTTGGTGTTGCTGGAAGTTTCATACTCAAAAAATAGCAGATTTAACTCAGAAGTGAAGAATACACGGTGAATATACCTGCTTTCCTATAACAAATAAATAAATAATCCAATGGGACAACCCAAAGCGTCCCTCGCGGATATTCTCACCAAGATGCTCTGAAAATTTAAAGCCTGTCAACAAAACATGATCAAAACAGACGTAATTTCTTTGTTCAATTTCGTCACACTCGGATGTAAGTCAGTCAACACCCAACCTCAGTGTTAAACTCCCTCTTTCCAAGTCATTGATTTCTTGATTGGTGTCCCTCTTATCTTATGATGAGATTGGCTTTTAACTTAAAGTGAATTAATCTGCTGCGCTTGTTTTTATCAGATTTCAGATATCAGAAATGGGTTTCATCGGGGATGCATTTTTAACGCTGGTGTCATCAGTGGTGATCGTGGGTGTGGCCCGAGGTGTAACACTGGAGGTATTTCCAAATATACTGAACACTTCTGGAGATAACGTCACTCTGCAATGGAAAGGCATTTCTTCCCCTTCAGACTTAGACTGGGTGGGTATTTATTCCCCTCCCAATTCTGCAAATGATCATTTCATAGGTTACATTTTTCTCTCCTCATGCCCAAATTGGAAAAAGGGTTCTTGTTCCATAAATCTCCCCCTCATCAACCTCAGATCTCCTTATGAGTTCAGAATATTCCATTGGGACAAGTCCCAGGTTACAAATACCACTCCAGTGGACTCAGATCATAATCCCCTGCCCTCCACTGCCAATCTACTGGCCAAAAGTCAGGCTGTCACATTTCAGAACCCGAACCATCCGGCTCAGATCCACTTGGCATTTACTTCCAATGAAGACGAGATGCGTGTCATGTTTATCACCAAGGATGATTTCAAGAGCTATGTGAAATATGGGCTTGATGAGGAAGGGCTGCATGAGATGGCAGAGGCTTTGTCCATCACTTACAAGCAGTCTGACATGTGTGATGCGCCTGCTAATACTACTTTGGGATGGAGGGATCCGGGTTACATTCATGATGCTGTCATGCAAGGACTGGAGCCAGGGAGGCGCTATTTTTATCAGGTAAATTCTTTATTTTACAGACTTTAAGATTCTGCAGTCCTGAATAATTCACAATAAAATTCTGGAAAAGAAAAGAAAAAATTAGATTTTTTTGAAACCGATTTTTCCAGGGGCCATCTCGCCGTCAAGATGATTGGTGAGATATATTGCGAAGTCAAGCTACTTATATAGATCAATTTTGGGAATTCTTCTATTAAAGGTCAATATAAGGTGCTTAAATTTGCAATCTGATCTTTAATAGAAAAAATCATATAATGGATGAGATCAGATTGCAAATTCAAGTACCTTATATTGGCAATTTTTGAAAGCAAATGCAATCCGTAATTAACTACAAGATTATGCTTGTAAATTATTGGTCAAAAATGTTTAAAAATATTTTACCTATATTATGCTACATGAATTTTCATTCAAATGACAGCGGAATTACTTTGAGTTAGGCATTCAAGTATGAAGGATGACTTATAGTTATGCTTCCAGGGTTCTAAGATAAACTCTGTCTGTCTCCATGGTGTGATTTGCTTCTGATCTTGCTTGCTTAGGAAGATACAGGATGCCCGTAAATTATTGGTCAAAAATGTTTTAAAATATTTTACCTATATTATGCTACTTGAATTTTCATTGAAATGACAGAGGAATTCCTTTGAGTTAGGCATTCAAGTATGAAGGATGACTTATAGTTATGCTTCCAGGGTTCTAAGATAAACTCTGTCTGTCTCCATGGTGTGATTTGCTTCTGATATTGCTTGTTTAGGAAGATACAGGATGCAAGATATTGTAAAATATAAGTCATTTGATTAGGAAATGCTTGGAGTGAGTTTTTCACATTTGTCAAAAAAAGCTTGAATGTTTCTCCATGTGCAATCCAAAAGTAATGCTATTTGACATTAACTCCAACCTCTTGAGCTGTGTACTCCGCCAGGAACTTCCTCCTCTAAGCTGCTCTTTCACTTTCTCATTTTTTGTGCTTTGCAAGGGGAAGTTTGGATTGTTCTCCCAAGCCTCTGATGATCCAATCCTACCTCTTAATGTCCTTAAATAGATGCTGAGTCTTGCTTGTGAATAAGAAGAGTCTAGAATGAGAATTCAAAGATGAATTTTCAAACTGTTAGTTTCACATTCTTGTTTTTGTCGTCTGGATGAAACAACCCCTTCTAGCAGATTGGCAATCCCGTAACCACCCCTTTAGGGAACTGGGAAGTTTGAAACTGCCACTGATGGAACTGGCGGTTTCTGATGAAGGAAATTACCCATTTAGGAAATCTATAAGTTTTACTTTCGACGATTAATATAACTCAAGTTCACTGAAAGGTACCGGTTCAAGTCAACTCACTTTACCACTAATTCCAGTTACATTTTAAGCCGCTGTTAGTCACAAAGGAATCCAAGTTATCCAGACAAAAATAGAAGTGTATGAAAAATGAATCGTATTTTATCCTAAGAAAAGTAGGAAACAAATGAAAAGTGAGTCCTATGTTACTAGCAACATGAAATAGAAAGCAAATTGGGAAATGAATAGTTAGCCAGTTTCAACCAAAAGAATGACAAGTTGGGATTGAGACTTTCAGGTTGTCTTTAGAAGTGCAGATTGTGGTTCCAACACGTTCTGCAGTCTGCACTCAGGTTGGGTTGTCTCTGAGACTGTGTTGAAAATTGTAAGATTCAAAACTAAGACCTAGGTTTGGTTGACAGCTGCTCAATCACTGAGCTACTTGCCCATCTAAGGATAAGGATAAGGAAAGGAAAGGCCATACTCGTAACCTGAATGCATTATCACTGTAAGGATCAATGTGCCTACGTAAATAGAATCATTTCTTAAAAAACTAACATCTTGTGCATTTCGTGATGAGACTTTCAGAATTTTAAAACTTTTGCAAGCATAGAAAGTAAATTCCAATAGAAAAACAGCAATCGGGGCTATTGTCCATTTTGGGCATATGCAGAAACCATTACAGTAATCTGCAGACAGGATAATCATTACAAGTAATTTAGAGATGTCAAATATTTATGAGTGTCATTGATATCATTGTTAACTTCTTAAATTATGATTAGTAACATGATTAATTCAATAACTAAATTGGTAAATATGTTAAACTGCTAAAAGTATACCCTGGAGTGTATACACCAGGTATAATCAACTAATGAAGTTTACAAGCACATAACACAAGCTTCAGAATCCACACGCATAAATCTTGACTTTAGTAAATGTAAATCAGGCTCAAGACAATGATCCGCATCTTTTTTGAGTGCATTCTTGCTATTTGAGCAAGAGCATCTACTCTTATCATAAGTTAATTATTGTCAGTAGGCCTATTAGTCAAATCTATCAGCATGCTTGTTACGATCTCATTAAACACCCCATGGGAAGCTCAGCCGCGCCAACATCATGTGAACTTCCATAATCCCACATCCCAATTTTTCTAACAATCTATTCTTGGTGCTGTGGAAATAGAACATGGACACACAAGTGGAAATATCAAATTTTGTAAACATGGGCATGCGAGGTGAACATACCATTTCTTCAGCATTTGGGAAAATTAAGGATGCATATTTGTTAGATTCTCACTCACATGAAGGTAAACCAGTTGTATTTGAAAGAAAATGGACTTGACGTGATCTAGTTAAATTGTAAATTATAGTGAGCTTGGAAAAATGCTAAGTTGTTGGTTCTGGTTTGGCTTGTGGTTTGGGTTTGTGGATCTGGCAAAATGTTTTTGGAGTTGGGTTCAATTTGGATTCTTCCAGAATCCATACATAATAAAAATAATTTTTTATATGTAACAGCCTAAAAGTAGGAATTAAGTTTAGAATACTATGTAACGTCATTTAATAAATAAAACCAACATAAACTTGAATGCCATTTAAAACATAATTGATAAATATTATAAAATATTCATGGTTCAAACTTCAAATTCAATATTAAAATAATAATGCCAACAATCAGGTTTCAGTGTCATCAGGGTCTTCAAAATCATCATCATCATCATCATCATAATGAACATTAGATGATATAGGAACATTTGAAGAACCACAAGTAGTACCATTGCCACTTGCATTAAAAGCATGCTCACTATCTAGCTCCTCAAATGCAACTTATTGTGAAGTGGAAGCATCTAAGTTTAGTATGCTTTGGCTCTATACTCCACAACTCCCTGTCCCTTTCCTTGTAGCCATGTTTGTGCAAAAGGAGACACAAGTTGGAATGCATTTACACTAAGTCCTCTGCTTTATTTGAGAGCAATTGGTTGTGCTTTACTAAGCGGTTGAAGGAGTATGTGCTCCAATTACTTTCAGATGCAAACGAACTAGTAACCTATTAAGACATAGTTCAAAGAGTTATTAAAAATTTAAAAAATTATAAGTGACACTTAAAAGATAAAAATAAAAATTTATAAAACTTTGATTGTAAGAGGTTGCAGGTGTTGGAATTGCTGGCCATGGAAGTGCCACCACTTGTGAGCATCCTACTTAACTTGTCATGAAGAGCTTCAATACTTTGACCATTGGATTCTATAAATTAATGAACTCATTTGTGACCACATTTTGCAGATCAAGATCAAGGAAGAGTCTACAAAATGCTGCTTTGTACCCTTTTGTGACTTCACAATTTTTATACAGAGCAATCCTCATTGACACAAAAAGAACCTTAGTACGATAGTATTTTTGGACTCAATGTAAAGGCTAGAAGATGTAGCAGAGTGGCCATTGTGTTCTATTTCTTTTCAATAATTTTGTGTGCTTTTTTGAGAAGAGTATTTTGAAGATCTTATTAATTCTCATTTATAATGGTCTTCATCTTCTCAATCAGTGAGTCAATGCCATTATAGATCTCTCCCAAGCAAAGCTTATACATGTCAGTATAACAAATCATTTTCAAAATGTGTTTTGTAAAACTAAAAAGATATTCCACATGATTATACCAATAGTCATGTAGGATCATTCACTTAATATTTGGTGCCCTTTTAGTGTTGGCTTGCCTTCGTATAGATCAAGTTTGACTAATGACCATGCTAGAAAGTGTCTCTTGAACTTTCACAAGTCATCTCAAGATGATTGTGTTGGAAGCAAAACGGGTTTCACAACCTATTAAAAAATAAAAATAAAATAATCAAAAACAAATTTCGAAGAATAAAACATAATCAAATTAAGTGTAAAAGATAAATTTCTAAGTAACTAAAGTGAAACATATAATTTAATATTATTTCGCTTACTTTTAGTAACTCAAATTTTGAAAATGATCTAAATATGCTCTAGGACATGTGATGGTTGATGACAAATCTCTTTGGTCTCTACATATATCTTTTTGATCCAATCAATTTTGCTACCAATTATTTGTAACATAAGGTTGAGGGAGTGGACAATACAAGATGTTTAAAAGATGTGTGAATAATTTTCTTCAACCAATAATTCAACCGCTCTACAATTCTTTGCATTGCCTGTTATGACTCGAATGATGTTAGGAGGCCCTACTTTTTCAATGGCTATAATGAGAATGTTAACAATAAATTGGCCATCTTTCACCTCCTCCTCATAATCCACAACACTAGAAAACATTGCTCCTTTATGGGACACTGAAATCACATTGATTAAGGGCCAATTTTTAGCATCTTTCCATCCATAAGAAATGGACAACCACTGTCTTGGTCTGTGAATTGTTTATGGGTTTTAAATGAATCTGCTACAAGCTTGATCTCATTTTCCAATAAGGTAACCTAGGCTCTTGTACCTTTTTGGAGCCTCGTTAATTTTTTCACCAATTTATAATATAACGAGTGAACCACATTGAAATTCAATCCATTTGCATAGATATATCATGCTCTGTTTTGATTGACAATTTTTTGAGACTCATTTTGAATTGCCATTTTCAAAGGTTCCGTAAGTCTCTTATTTATAAGGGGTTGTTTTCGAGAAGTGGCAAAAAATGGGTGGCTGTCTACCATAAAACAAGAATAAGATGTGGGTTGAGAGGGCTTTGTTCTTTGAAATCTTTTCTTTGCTAAAAGATGACTTATCCTGTGATATGTTGCTTTGTCTTTGCTGGTTCTGAGTTTCAGTTTGCTTTGTTGTTGATTTGTTTTGATGTAGTGATGAAATAATGCTTGTAAACAGCTACTAGGATGACTATTCAATTCTCTAAGATGCAAATGCAGCTCTTTTTGTATTTTCAAATGCAAATACATACTTTACTTATGCCGAACATGCACCTACAGCAACTAGTCATTTTAGCAAACACTTGGCATGCATCCATGACCAAGTACAAGATAGCAAATGAATGAAATGCAGCTACTCCTTCTCATTAACTGAAATGCTTCAATGCTTACAAAATCTTGCCAAGACTCTTGGCATACAATCCAAATATATGCAATTGACATAAACTCCTAATGGCAGCAGCTACCTTTTGATATGACAAGATTACAATGCATGAAACATGAATATGCAAATTACAAACTTATCAAATGCAATTTCAAAGCTGAATGGACCTGAGAAACAGTGAATGTAGCCTTCAATGCATCGACTTCCCCTTGGTTCTATATGCTGGTCAATTCCCCCTTAGAGCCTTAATTAATGACATCTATCAACAGCCAAAAGTCATCCTTTTCAATTAAAAGCAGCTCCTGATTATTTTCTGATGCCTATCATGTGTCTTCCTTGACCGTGCCTTTTTCCCAGTTAGGACGATGCCTGATGAATTCATTTTCTCCAGCTATGTGGACGGCTAAAATTTGACTTCAGTCAATTATGCAGCAGGACCCAATATTCTCCTTGTCTTCTAGTGGTGGCCGCCCAGACGTCTTCTTCAGATAATTCTTCAAAGCTCGATGCCTACAGATTTGTCTTCTTCAGTTTTTATAACTGACTTTCCAAAACTCATCACTCAGAAGCCAAATCATTTGGAGTATAATCGCACTTATAAGCTGCTCTCGACATGTGAAACGTAGTCCCCAATGGAAATCAAATAATGTATATGTCTCATGTGTCGGCCTCCAATCTTGGCTTATTTGTCCCTTTTAAAATATCAAGCCACGATTTGATGTGTTTTGTCTCTAGCGGCAGCTGGGCTTTTTGCGGCCGAAACCAAATATACCGATCACCTTTGGGAAAGTATTGACATCCTGAAGAGATAGTATTATCGGCCAAGACAAATCAAATACTTTTGTCTTTATCTGAACTATGATATGCCTTGTCTTTTCCTTACCACCAATATCATTCGTTGGAGACTCTTCATAAATATCATAATACAGCCAAACCCCAAAATTGTATTTCTCAGCCAAGTGAATTAAACAATTATTTCCTCTTAATAATCGGATCCTTTCAAAACAGAAAGAGAATCGATATGCTGCTGAAAGGGCAAATAACTTGTAATTAATAAAATTGAATTCCTCCAGATGAAATCGATTTTACTGCAGCAAATCTCAAATTTGGCCTATGGCCATTAAATTTTCTCAATGTGAAGGAATGAAATGTCTCTCACTCCCAACTAGCTAGGGTTGGTGTCCCACAACCGAAACTAGCAACTTAGAGAATTCAACTTCTCCAACTATGTCAAGCATTCAAGCTCTCCAATATTCAGAAAATGTATTCAATCTAGGATGATCTCAAATGCCCTCCCAAAAGCTCCTTATAAAGAATTCACAAGTATTTTCAAGAAGCTTCAAGAATAAAATATTATTTTATTCTCTTAAGTGACTTTTTGATATTATTTTATTTTTAGTCACTTTAATATTAAATTAATTAAATATAAGGTTACTTTTTAATATTTATTTATTTAATAACTTTTTTGGTTCTTTCAGTGGTATCCTCGCGGACTCTCGCTTCCAAATGCTCCCTTTATGGGCGAGCTTTGAGGCGCAGACTAACTCTTTATGCCACGTATTAACGCGAACCCCCCAACGTCTGCGGGATGGGTGATTTCCTGACCAGGAGCGAACCTGACTTTAGGCATAAAACCCCAAGACTCGCACTTCAACTCTCTAACCCTCGCGGGGGTACTATTTAACAACCTTTATGGGCCACTAATTTAATAAATTCTCCTTATTGCTCCAAATTGGGACATGATATGTAGACTTCGCTAGTTTTTCTAGGTCAAGCTTTTGGATACCTTATTCGTGAATGCCACACAAATGGGCTTTCACTCTGACTATATGAGTTTGAATACTTAACACCACACCCTTACTAAAAACTGTGATATATCCCCACCAACAAAAATAGGCTTTAACCCATATCAACATACTTTCAAAGCAAAGGTACTCTGGCTTGTTTTGTAATGTCCCCTTCTATTTGACATTGACATATTGGCAGGATTAGCCTATTAGTGGCTCTCGTAGGCTAATGAGGCATGGTGAGAGAGTCATCTGGCAGTCATTTGGTGATTATTTGGCTCAGTATTTGATTGGAGTAAGGTTTTCCATTAGATATCATTGTTATTTCTATTTATGGAAACCTTATATTATAATTTGATGTTGAGATGCACTTTATTAATTATATTATATTTTCATATTTTATAAAGTGCAAATAATTAAAAATATATTGGAATCTTCTAGAAGTCAAAAAACTAATATTATTTTATTGAGGCCAACCTCTAGAGGAAATGCATAAATAGACATTGAGGTCTCACTCTTGAGCATCCAGATTTGTTGTTGATGATTGGTGATTTCTTCTTGAGCATTTGTGGAGCCAAGTGGTCTGCAGATAATTATCTTTGGGAACTTAAAACTCCTGCATTGATTGCATAACTCCAGGAGTGGAATATCTCTTGTGGCTGTGGGTTGCAGATTGGAGTCATGGCTGCCTAGCATCATGGGAGGCACGATTTTGATCAATACTCACCATGCTTAAGCAATTTTATTTACATTTGGGGTGCTTCATCACTTCCTTGAGGCCAACAATATTATTGGATGCATTTTGGAGGCCCCGCAGAGTGGGATTTTATTTTATATAAATTATTATCTTCTTCTAACAGGGCAGCTGAGTTTGCAGTCTGACGGGCTTGGAGGAGTCACCATTTCATCTGCATTGCTTGCTTCTTCGACTAGAGACAAGGATGACTTCATTCCGAGGTTCTTTTGAATCATTCTTTGCATATACTTGCATACTCAAATTTCTTGTTAGGGCTGTGATTGTACTTAGACAAATACATTGATGATCATGAGATGTAATGCCAAGAGTCTTGGCTATTTGACATTATCATTGTAGTGATGCATTTATAATAATAGAGGAGATATAAGTTGCTGATCTGAAATAGATATTTTTGCACTTGTAATTGTCAATGATAGTATGTATGGCAAGTGTTTAACATAATGTCTACTTGCTGTAGTTGTACATTGCATTCCTAGTTTCTCATGTTATTGCATTGAAAGCAAAAAGAAGTTCATATTGCATCTTCATTTAAGTAAAGTCATTATAGGACCATTAATTCAAGCATTTATCACTTGATATTTTGTTCCATTCAAGCAACAACAAACTGAAACAACATATCAGCCTCTTCATAACATTGCATACAAACTATTTGACGAAATTACAAGCAGCAAATTAAGGCAAAATTGTGATCAGTTTGAGCAAGGCTCAGTACAGTGGTATCAGAGCGGTTTCTTGCCATCCTTTGGGTTAGAATTTGACTTCATTTATGCAACAAAGTGACAGAACCAAGAGGTATACAGCTAGAGAAGAAAGGAAACAAACACAGTGTCCCCGACACCCTGAACAAGACACATTATCAGTAGCTGTTGCAGCAAGACGCCAAGAGATTGGTGGCACCATGATGGATGATCTGAAGAATGGATCCGAAAAGATCGATCGATCGACCGATTGATCGATATCGAGATGTTGATCCCGCGACTGGGCAGATAGAGATTCAACAATTTTACCCACTTTCTTAAGGGAAGAACATGCAGTGGAAGCGAATGTTGAAGAAGTTGAGGAGCCCACTTTTGCTGATGCATATATGGCTGCTCATGATGAATGGCGGCTATTGACACCGGAAGAACGAGAACTCATGCATTTTGACCGATTTGTACAATCGAGAATGGACTACTATAGGTCTCGACAGGAGAGGAGACCTCAGAATCAGAATAAGGATCTTAAGCAAGCTACTAATAAGCTTACATTGCCCATGTTTGATGGTAGTGGCAAGACTACTGCATAGTCATGGATTCATAAGTTGGATACTTTCTTGGCTCTTCGACCCATGATAGAAGGGGAAGCCATCAAGTATGCCACTTTGCATTTGGAGGGTGCAACACACGAATGGTGGTATCATGGATTAGTAACATTGCAGCATAATTAGATCACATCCTATCAAGAGTTTGTGGACAGACTTGTGGAACGCTTTGATAGGAAGGACCTAGAATCATACTTCAGGGATTTGGCCCAACTCAAGCAAGTTGGAAGTTTGGAGAGTTACATTGGAGATTTCCAGAATTTATCAGTGATGGTTCCTAACATCTCAGAGAGACGGTTGGTGGTGTTATTTATTGAAGGATTAATGGAGCCTATGAGAGGTTGGATAAAATCCTTTGACCCTCCTACTCTTCAGGAGGTTATGAAGAAGGCTAGGAGTATGGAGCTATCAACACCACATAATAAGTTTTCATCCAAAGGATCTTCTTCATATCGAGACAATAAATCTTTCTCTAAGAAGAAGAACAAACTAGACTTAAAGGGCAAATCAGCAGCATCTTTGGATCGAGATACACTCAATGATTTGCGAAATAAGAAGTTGTGTTTTCACTGTAAGGGACCCTATGATGCAAACCATGATTGTCCCTTGAGACCTAAGGGAAAAGCTCATAGAGTAGTGTGGGCATATTATGAGGATTCTGAATCAGAGAGATCGGATCAGCAATCTGATTTTGAAGATTCAGGGACCGAGCATGAGGAAGAAAAACATGAAGGTGAAGGGGAACATGAAGGAGCAGCAAGGCAACATGATGCACACATCACCAGCATCTAGCAGGAGGGTTCATTTAGGATGCGTGGGGTTCTAGTAGGGCAGAAGATAATCACTCTTCTTGACACAGGGGCAACTCATAACTTTATTGATGCTCGATTGGTTTATAGGCGTGGCATCAGGACAGAGGAATTTGAGGGAATACGAGTCAAGGTTGCAGATGGTTATACCCTCAAATGTGATAGGAGAATTTCAGATTTGCCCATACGCTTGAACAACTATGAGTTCAAGACGGACTTCTATGTGGTGAACATGGGTGATACCGACATGGTGCTTGGCATGAGATGGTTACATGATATTGGAAAATTTACTCTTGATCTCAAGGAGATGGAGATGTCTTTCCAGGTTGATGGAAAGACTCATGTTCTTAAGGCAATCCGAGACTCCAGTTTCAGGATGATTTCATTCAGAAGGATGGATAGGCTAGTGAGACATAATATGGTAGAGTGGGCAGCAGAATGTGTGTTGATGCCTACACAAGGGGAACAGAAGCCAGAATACCATCCAGATATCTAGGAGTTAAGGATTAAACAAATGAAGGTGTTTAGTGAGATACCTCCAGGTAGACCTCCAGATAGAGGGATTGAGCATATCATCAAGTTGGAGGAGGGTGCCAAGCTTGTGATAGTCACTCCATATAGACATCCCAAGCGACTCAAGGATGAAATTGAAAAGACAATTAAGGAGTTGTTGGCCATGGGACATATTAGACCAAGTAAGTCTCCTTTTGCATCATCAGTAGTGCTGGTTATGCAAAAAGATGGTACATTGCGGATGTGTATTGATTACAGACTCTTGAATAAGAGAACACTTAAGAACAGATATCCCATCCCTAGAATTGATGAGTTAATAGATGAGTTACATGGTGCCCGTTTCTTCTCTAAGATTGATCTGAGGTTCGGTTATCATCAGATTCGGGTTAGGGAACATGACATTGAAAAGACCACATTTAGGTGTCATTGTGGGCACTTTGAGTTTATGGTTATGCCATTTGGGTTAACCAATGCTCCAACGACATTCCAGTCTACGATGAACCGAGTCTTCCATTCACAATTGAGGAGGTATGTGTTGGTGTTCTTTGATGGTATTTTGGTGTATAGTAAAACATGGGATGATCACATAGCACATCTCGATACAGTATTGGGCATTTTGGGAGAGGAGTCCTTGTATGCAAAGGAATCCGAGTGTGATTTAGGAATGACAAAATTACTATATCTTGGTCACATTATCAGTTCAGAGGGAGTACGTATGGACCCTGAGAAGATTAAGGCAATTGTTGAATGGCCTACACCAGAGAATCTTACTCAACTTAGAGGATTTTTGGGGTTGTGTGGATTTTACCGCAGATTTGTTAATGGTTATTCATGCCATGCAGCACCACTCACAGATCTGACCAAGAAAGGGGCTTTTGTTTGGACTCCAGAGGGGTAGGATTGTTTTGAGATGTTCAAACTAATCATGACTACTTGCCCAGTGCTTGCTTTGCCAGATTTTTCTAAACCCTTTGAGCTACAGTGTGATGCTTTAGGTGAGGGGATTGGTGCAGTCCTTATGCAGGACAAACATCCGATTGCTTTTGAGAGTCGGAAGCTTCGCGGTCCAGAGAGGGGATATAGCATATATGATAAGGAAATGTTGGCCATTATGCATGCGTTGGCGAAATTCAGACAGTATTTGGTGGGTAGCAAATTTGTAGTGTAGATAGACCACAATAGCTTGAGGCACTTCCTGGGGCAACGGGATCTTAATGATCGTCAGCAAAAATGGGTAAGTTACAATCATATGACTTTGACATTTCCTTTGCCAAAGGAACACAAAATGTTGTTGCCGATGCTTTATCACGACGCCCACACTTGAGTTCTATGGCTGGGATTGCGGAGGATTGGAGGCACCTGATTGTGGCAGAATATGCTAAGGACAGTTGGGCTACAGGGATTGCTGAGGGATCAGTTCAGGATGATAGGTACACAGTTGTAAATGATCTTATCATTTACAAGGGGAGGATCTACTTGATCCCAGGATCAGAGATGAGGATCACCATTCTGAGGGCCTTTCATGATGCACCTATGGCAGGACATCCCGGTTATTTCAAGACATATAAATAGGTACAGGAGAGATTTACATGGAAGGGTCTTAAATCAGATGTGCTACAGTATGTCAGAGAATGTCCTGTTTGTCAGCAAAATAAACAGGAGCACACTCACCCTGCAGGCTTACTTCAGCCACTTCCGATCCCTGACAGGAAGTGGGAGTGTTTATCGATGGACTTCATCACTGGCTTGCCTAAAGCCCAGGGGCAAGATTGCATCTATGTGGTTGAAGATCGTTTGACTAAATATGCTCACTTCTTTCCGATTACATCTACATATTCAGCTACTTAGGTAGCAGAGTTGTACTTCCAGGAGGTATTTAGATTGCATGGATTACCTCAGAACATTGTCAGTGATAGAGATAGCCAATTCATGAGCCATTTTTGGCAGGAGCTATTCAGGCTGTGTGGGACGGAGCTCACTTCGAGTACTAGCTACCACCCGCAGACCGATGGTCAAACAGAGATACTGAATAAATGGGTGGAAGGATACCTCATGAATTACATCGCAGGACAGCAGAGGGGGTGGGTTAAGTGGTTATATCTTTGTGAATATTGTTACAATACCACTTACCATCTCTCCATTCAGATGACACCATTCATGGCCTTGTATGGATATGATGCACCAAGTTTTCTGGATCTCTTGTTGAGTGACAGTCGTGTGCCTAGTGCTAGTAATCTCTTACAGGATAACAAGGATATTATGAGGGCTCTACGGGAGAATATTTAGAAAGCACAAAACCAACAAAAACATTATGCAGATCAGAAGAGGGTTGAGCGCTCCTTTGAGGTAGGTGATATGGTATATTTGATGTTGTAGCCTTACAGATAGTCCACTCTTAAGAGGAGTGGTGCAGAGAAGCTTAAGCCACGTTACTATGGTCCCTTCAAGATTATTAGGAGAGTGGGAGAGGTGGCTTATGAGTTAGAGTTGCTAGCTGATTGTAGAGTGCATAACGTGTTTCATGTGTCACGCCTTAAGAAGGCGTTAGGACATTGTGTAGTTCCCTCCACGACTTTGCCACCATTAGATGATGAGGGGAAATTGATTTTGGTGCCCGAGGCTATCTTGGATGTGTGGGAGAGGACCTTGCGGAAACGAGTCATTAGGGAATACTTGATCAAGTGGAGAGACTTACCAGTCGAGGATTGATAAAATATTTGATGTATTAAACAGAGGAACAAAAGTTCCTTATATAGATTTACAAGAGACGATGTTTCTAAAAGAAACGATCGTAGACTGAAGACAAATTTAGAAACTATCTAAACTAACTAAAGACGAATAAGATGACCATTAATATTACATTATTTAATATATTTAATACCCTCCCTTAATGGTCATCGTTCTAACTACCCACAGAAACAAAGAACGTTCTGCCACAAAAGACAAGAGCCTGCCACTGACTCTGCCACTTGAGATGAGTCTGCCACCAACCCTCCTAGAAACTGTAGAACTTCTAGAACTAATCACAAAACATCCAACCTGATGTTGGGTAACAAAGCTGTCCCTCCCTGTAGCCAGAGACACACTAGGGACACACCGAGAACAACACGATTTTGAGGAAAAATCGGCAAACCCTCCAAACTTTTGCAGATGAGCACGACGCTCTAGAACAAACTACAAGAAACCATGATTTTTGAGGACAAAATCGCAAACCTTGAATCTGAAGTTTACAAAGCATCGTTTTTTTCGGAAAAAAACGGTAAAAACCCACAAAGGAATCCAAGTAGCTGGCACGGAATCCGAAACACGGATCAACATACAAAACCTCGTTTTTAAGGAAAAACGGTAAAACCCTTTCATGATTTTTCAGGCAAAAATCAAAAAACCTCACACAAAATTTTTCAGGAAAAAATATTAGAAAACCCTCGAAATAATTTTTAAGGAAAAATTATAAACCCAACAAATAATTTTTAAGGCTAAAATTTAAAACCCAAAAATAATTTTTAAGGCAAAAATTATAAAACCCATAAATAATTTTTTTAGGCAAAAAATTATAAAACCCAACAAATAATTTTTTTTTAAAGGGCGAAAAATTAGAAAACCTTAAAATAGATCCCATCCTCACATCAAAAATCACGTCTAAAACAAAGATTTTTCTCATAAAATCGGACGCAAAAAGAGACGCCCAAAAGAAAGCAACAAAACGTGTCCACCAAGAGCTGAAATCCGCGGCCAGACAAGAGACGAAAACGCATCCAAATACAAGTCAAAAAACGCATCACAAGGTTTGCAGAACAAATGAAGGTCGGACGGGTCTCCAAGAAAAACTTCATTGGTTCTCACACAGCTTCGTCGCAGTGAAAACGCGCAGCCATAAATAGAAAAAAAATCCGCTAAAACCCTAGCTCGCAAACAGCGAGCTCCTTCACACGCAGAGACCACGATTTGCACAACAGTCGTGTGGATAAATAACAGAGGCCCATCGCGAGCCCTAGCCGCACAAAAACCATAGGAAAAACGCGATGCAAAGCAGCATAAAACGTGCAGAGATGTCGCGAGTGTAGACCGACGCGGGTTGAGAAAACAAGGGCAGAAAACAAGCCTCAAACATAAATGTTGTCGCTCCAGAGCCGCGCAAAAAAGAACGCCCAGAAAAAGTCACTTCGAAGAGATCTTTCGCGTGGAATACAGGTCGCAGATGCAAAAAAAACGACGAACAACACAAAAAATGCGTGCTTCAACAACGACGCGCTCAGAAAGCCCATGAACAACACAAAAAGAAAACGAAAACCCTCCAACGATTTTTATTTTCATAAAAATCGAAAAACAAATTTCTGGACAAAATCCAGATTAGAAGAGGGTTGAATTTTTTATTTTAAAAAATTCGCCAGATTCTGTAAAACCCCATGGCTCTGATACCATGATAAAATATTTGATGTTGTATTAAACAGAGGAACGAAAGTTCCTTATATAGATTTACAAGAGACGATGTTTCTAAAAGAAACGATCGTAGACTGAAGACAAATTTAGAAACTATCTAAACTAACTAAAGACGACTAAGATGACCATTAATATTACATTATTTAATATATTTAATAAGGATGCGACATGGGAGAGTGAGGAGATCTTGCAGCATCCTGAGTTGAGATTGCTTGGGGACAAGCAATTTCAGGAGGGGCGGATTGTAATATCCCCTTCTATTTGACATTGACATATTGGCAGGATTAGCCTATTAATGGCTCTCGTAGGCTAATGAGGCATGGTGAGAGAGTCATCTGGCAGTCATTTGGTGATTACTTGGCTCAATAATTGATTGGAGTAAGGTTTTCCATTAGATATCATTATTATTTCTATTTATGGAAACCTTATATTATAATTTGATGTTAAGATGCACTTTATTAATTATATTATATTTTCATATTTTTATAAAAGTGCAAATAATTAAAATATATTGGAATCTTTTAGAAGTAAAAAAAATAATATTATTTTATTGAGGCCGACCTCTAGAGGAAATGCATAAATAGACATTGAGGTCTCACTCTTGGGCATCCAGATTTGATGTTGTTGATTGGTGATGTCTTCTTGAGCATTTGTGGAGCCAAGTGGTCTGCAGATAATCAATTATCTTTGAGAACGAAAACTCCCATTGATTGCATAACTGAGGGAGTGGAATATCTCTTGAAGGGTTGCAGATTGGAGTCATGGCGTTTAGCATCATGGAGGCACGATTTTGATCAATACTCACTCATGCTTGGGCGATTTTACTTGCTACTTGGGGCGCTCACTTCCATGGAGGCCAACAATATTATTGGATGCATTTTGGAGGCCTGGCAGAGTGGGATTTATTTTATATAAATTATTATCTTCAGAACAGGGGCGGCTGAGTCTGCAGTCCGATTTGGGCTTGAGGAGTCACCATTTCATTCGGTATTGCTTGCTTCTTCGACTAGAGACAAGGACGACTTCATTCCGAGGTTCTTTTGAATCATTCTTTGCATATACTTGCATACTCAGATTTCTTGTTAGGGTTGTGATTGTACTTAGACAAATACATTGATGATCATGAGATGTAATGCCAAGAGTCTTGGCTATTTGACATTATCATTGTAGTGATGCATTTATAATAATAGAGGAGATATAAGTTGCTGATCTGAAATAGATATTCTTGCACTTGTAATTGTCAATGATAGTATGTATGGCAAGTGTTTAACATAATGTCTACTTGCTGTAGTTGTACATTGCATTCCTAGTTTCTCATGTTATTGCATTGAAAGCAAAAATTTCATATTGCATCTTCATTTAAATAAAGTCATTATAGGACCATTAATTCAAGCATTTATCACCTGATATTTTGTTCCACTCAAGCAACAGCAAACTGAAACAACATATCAGCCTCTTCATAACATTGCATACAAAGTATTTGACGAAATTACAAGCAGCAAATTAAGGCAAAATTGTGATCAGCTTGAGCAAGGCTCATTACAGTTTTGAAGTGGAATTGATCTATGAAATTATAACTAGTTGCCATTGTAATTCCTATGGTAACAAATTTGATAAACAACTTATCCAAAACAAATGAAAACGATATATAACCTAACTTATTTAATATTATAAGCATAGTGATACATGCACAAAAGAATGAAAAGAAAACAAAATGAGTTCATTTGTAAAACAAAAATATAGAGAAAAAAAACTTAACTCTTTTACAATTATCTTCCTCTACAATCTCCTAAGCAATGAATGGGCTCTTGCACACACATAGGAATATCAATGCAACTTTTTTGAAACCTTCAATGATCAATCTTCAACTCTATTTGTGTAATGACAAGAAAAAATGAATGTTTAACAACAACGAATATTTTTTCTTTTGCAAACAAAATGGGGTTGAATGAGTTTGTTTTAGTGTTTCAAACAGTTTAGATGGCACTTTTAAAGTTAGAGATTCATTTTGGTTTGTTGTGGTTAAAGCCAATGGTTGAAGAGTATTTAGAAAAGCAAAAAAGTTAAAAACTCATCCAAACATGCTTGATTTGTCCTTGGTTCATTATCATTCTCTTGGGTTCGTTTGGGATGATCCCACAAAGACATTTATGCCCTCTAGCCAAAGTTGAAATGAATGTGTACAAACATTTATGCCCCTAGCCAAATTTGAAATCTGTCCTAGTAAGGCTTTAAAAAATTGTTAGGGTTTTGGAAAAAATTGTAAGATCCTTTCGGGGCCCTATTGATCTATGGTTTGTGGAGGGATTGTCTTGTTGTTGGCCTTGCCCCCTCTATTTATAACCTTTAGCCTTAGCTTGAGAAATGAAGTAGTTCGATTTTTTTTTTGTCTTTGTTGGTGATTTAGGGTGGTTCTTGAAATGGGTTCGAGTGCCGATGTGAAAAACTGACAAAGAAGGGACAATTAGCGTGGTAGAAATTTTAGGTGATTCGTGAACTACCCATTTTTGCCGACAAACAAAGAAAAAGTTGGCTAAGTGTTAAGTTGTTAGCACATGGAGGAGGTTCCCGAAATGCGTGTTGGCTCCTGACAAGGTTTTCATAACCTTGTTGGAGCCTAACACTACTTTTCTAACCTCTTTTTCTTTTTCAAAAGGAATGCTTGTAACTTTGTCTATTGGGGTTTTGTTGAGGTTCTAAAAACTTGTGTTGGAAGTTGATAGGTGTAATGACCCCCTTTTAGTGGGAGCACTTCAACCTAAAACTTGCACTCAAAGTGTTTCTCAAGGAGACATTAGAAACATTAAAGATCAATCAGTTTCAGTGATAATATCTAATAAGATCAAAGATGACATAAACATTTCCTTCTTGTCAAAGGAGTACTTACCTCTTCTGTATCACTCTTATGAATGATCCTTCTATATAATTTTGTAAGTACATAGGGTAGCTATTAAATGTCTATCAAATCCCAAAGAGAAAACCATTTATCATACTAGAGTTATTATCACCTATAAGGCTCAATAATTGCTGCAAGCGTCATTATTGGATAGTCGTAGATACTATATTATATTATTATATATTTTATTCGTTTATTTTGTATTTGCTTATCATTCCATGATGTGTCTATGAATACTAATATATATATCTATGAAGATTAATATATATGTCTAAATATATACTTACCAATTACCAAGAATGTATTTATCAGCATATGAATTTAATACACAGGTAACATGTATTTAATATATTTACAATTATCAAATATATATATATATATATTAACGTCAACCATTACTAAATTCTTAGTCCATTCCTTTATTATCATTTATTTAATAAATTTTAATTATCTATGATATCAAATATCATTAACATCCTAGTGACAATAATATTAGACACCAAGTATTATTACATCCCTATGATATTATCATGAATAATATTGCTCATCACACACATTACATTCTAGGGATAATATCATGAATAATATTATACATCACTTATTATCACATTCTAATATCATAAATAATCAAATAACATTATATATCAAATATTATCATCTCATTGTAAACATTATTTATATGAAATAACTCACCATCCTTACCTATAACAAATAATACGTACCAGATATAGCGATCTGCAGACTCCTTTCTCTTTTACTCAGCCAGCGGCTACACTCCCCACTACAGAATATATCCTTATTCTCCTCATTTTCTCCTTAATCTCTGTCCAGCGCTTGATAGATACAGTCAACTAAATAATAAAGGAATACAGATGATAAAGAGAGATTTGAAATAAAGAATACGTAGCCAGTATGCAAGCATATAATATAACAAATTACGGTTGAGAGAGTGCAAATTAAATAGATGAAAGATGGAGAGAATGCGATTTTCCTTTTCCTTGCAGCGTAACTTATCTCCATATTTCCTGACTTCTTCCCTCCGATATCCCCATCCACGTTTCATATAGCATAGAATTTTATATATATCATAACTACTTAAAGTTCGTATCTCCCGATTGATACATATAAGGATATTTAAACCTCTTTGCACCTCTTCCCAAAAGGGATGTCTTGCTTCAAGGGTTGCGATTTCAACCAAGGGAGATATGTTTAGAAATCATTGTCTTTCCTTAATTTAGGCTGCCACCGGTTTGCCTTAATTCATATATTATAAATTATAATTTATATTTGTTTGTTTATATTTTATGATTTATAATTATTTATCTCAGATTTCTTTAGAGTAGTTAATCATATTAGTGATATTTATAATTTTCACATATTTGTTAGTTTTCATTATTAATATGGGTCATTCTATAATATTTATATTGTGATTACAATATTCAATTATGATAATTGTGATTTTAGATAATAATGATTAAATTATTATTATGATAATAATAATAACTATTATTATTTTATATTTGGTAATTATACCATTATCTTTGGATAATTATAATTTGATTATATTTATTATTGCCAATACTCTTATATATGTTTTATTTATTTATTTGCTTCTTGATACTTTATATCTTAGTGTCAGTTTCGGGGGATATGACAATAGGGATTTTCTAACCTTGCTGACTATTAAAGAGTTCTTTTCTAAGTTACCGGTCTGCCGGGACGGTTCGGTATCGCAACCCGGACGCGGGTACGGCAAATTTTTAGGGTTTGGGTACGTGATGGGTATCGTATATATATATATATATATTAATAATTTAATATATTATAAATATATATATATGTATTATATATACAAAAAAATAAGAGAAACATAGAGAATTGTAAAACTAAATCATTTCATAGTATGATACTTGATCATTGACCAATGCCAAATGCCAAAGATAAATATTAAATGCCAATTGATAGTTGAAAAATATTCAAATAAAATTACTGAATTACAAAATGTAGTTCATGAAACATTGAAAATTTGAAACATGATTCAATGTTCATTGTTCATATGCTCATCAATCATCAAAAGGATTGTCAGAATCATCATGACTTGGATTTTGAGTGGTTTCAACTTCAAAATCATCATCATTTGAACCCAAAGCGGATCCAACACCATGTGATATGTCATCAATATCACCCACATCATCCATAGTGGCTCTAGCAAGATCCTGAATGGTTGCATCCAAGTCAGTAGACTCGGGTGCTACATCCCAAAGCCTCGCTGCCCCCTGCCTGTATTGAGGATCCCTACGTGACAGACACGCAAATTGGAATGAATATACACTAAGTCTTCAGCTCTTTTTGCAGCCAACCGGTTACGCTTCACTGAGTGGATAAAGGAGTATGTACTCCAATTCCGTTCAGCGGCAGAAGAGCTTGCAACCTGGAGAGAAAACCAACAAAATTAAAAATTAAAATAAAAAAATGCAAGATAAATTCAAGAATGTTAAGTGTTAAATTTTACAATACAAGTGGCAAAAAAAAAAAAACTTACTTGTGAGAGGATCTTGATTGCAAGAGGTTGGAGGTACATATAATCTTGACCATGGAGGTACCACCATGTAAGACCATCCATTTTGTATTGGTCTCTAGCAACAGAAGCGGTATGATTTTTTGATTTTCCTGTGACAAACATTCCAAATTCTCTCATGACACTTGCATGCACTTCTGGATCACTGAACATTCTACTAAATGCCGCCTTATACCCATTAGCAACTTCAGCATCTCTATATGGCGGTATTCTCCCTGGGATAGAAAGCACTTCAGTGGTATAGTACCTCGGAGATAGGGCATATGCAAGGAGGTGCAATGGAGTTGTCATCTTGTTCCAACGATGAAGAACAATTGCTTCCACCCTTTTGTACAAGGTGTCTTCAGGATCATTCTCTTTTTTTTGTATTTCTATTTTTATTTTTTCCAACATTGTGTCCATGCTATCATAGACATCCCCCAAGCATGGTTCATCTGTATCAGCAAACCGAAGCATAGACATGATAGGTTCGGTGAATTCCAATACATAATTCACACGATCCCACCAATCGTCATTCAAGATCAATGCCTTGACTTTTTGGGCCCTCTCTGAATTTGATTGCTTCCATATACTCCATTGGTTGCTAATAACCATTTGACTCAATGCATCTTTCACCTTCACAAGTCGTCTCAGAACAATTGTGTGAGATGCAAACCGGGTCTCGGCAACCTAAGAACATGTTAATAGTAAGTTAATAACACATTTAAAATATGTAAATAATGCAAAAAATTATTTTATTCAATTATGTAAAACATGACATAAATGATAAATGAAACTAAATAAATTAAATTTTAAAATTTACCTTCAACAATTCCAATGTTGAAAAAGTTCTGAAAATTGCTTGTGACATATGGTGGTTTGTCACAAACATCTGGATCTCCTCAGACTCCTGGTATATTTCTTTCACCCACTCTATTTGGGTGCCAATTGCTTGCATCACCAAATTGAGGGAGTGTACAGTGCACGGTGTCCAAAAGATGTGCTCATATCTGGCCTCTACCAAAGCACCTGCAGCCCTGCAAACTTTTGCATTGTCCGTAACTACTTGGACAACATTTTCACTACCCACCATCTCTATGGAGTCAATGAGAATCCTGGAAATGAACATTGCATCTTTCACTTGCCCTTCACAGTCAACCGCCCTCAAAAACATTGCCCCCTTGGGGGACACTGCAATAACATTAATCAATGGACGGTTTTTGCAATCTTTCCATCCATCGGAAACAATAGATACACCTGTTTCAACCCAAGAATCTCTAATTGGTTTTAGTTGGGCCTCTACATATTTCCTCTCTTTTTGCAATAAGGTGGTACGCACCTTTTCATACCCAGGACTTGTGAAATCAGGAGGTGCACTATTTATTGCTGACACCATGTCCTTCCAATATGGTGATCTCACCAAGTTGAATGGAAGACCATTGGCATAGAGGCAACGTGCAATTTTTTCTTCAGCAATATCTCTTGCCTCCATTTTAAATGCTTTCTCTAATGGACCTCTCTTGCGGGTGGTGGTTTCTGGTTCTTCATCTTCTTCTTCCGTAGAGGGTATAGACAAGAAGGGATGTCTAGAGGGCCTAACTATCTGATGAGTGGGTAATGTTTGTTTTTTCTTTCCGGAACTATAACTAGTTTGTTTTCCTCTTGCAATTGAATTGTCGGCATCTTCTTGTTCTTTTATAAATCCTGCTATTTGTACAGTAGATAACCCCTTCTTATCTGGACCCACACACATGTTAATCCCTTTACCACCAGGGCCCATAAAATGAAGTTTTACTCGGTAGTAGGAGCTATTATATTGTGCATTGCAAAAATTACACTTCCAAACAAACCCCCCACCTCCAGGAATTTGTGAAATTCGTGTGGTATGTCTCCATAAAGGAGATCCTTTATCAATTTTAAACTTTTGGCTTCCATCCCCACCCACTGAACTTTGACTACTTGCCATTGTTGCAATCTATAAAAAAAATGAAAAAAAAATATATATATTTGAAAAACTTCTTCACAAACTTGAAAAAATTCATCAAAAACTAAGAAACTTAAAAAAAATCATCAAAAGATTGAAGAATAGGGTTTAAATGCATACCTTGAACACTTAAATCTCCTTTGTAGAAGCTATTTGCCACTCCACAATCGATCTCCTTCAAATGCAATCACCTCCCTTCAAAATGCTAAGATGGACACAAATTATGGAGAGAGCAAAATGAGAGGTAAAAATGAAATGCTTTAGTGTTAAAATGCCTCATATTGGGTCGTTTTAGGGTTTTGTAGCAAAATAGAAAATAAAAAATTGCTTTTTATTCACTTTTGGGCCCACTTTTGAAGTGCTGGGCCGGGGTTCGTACGGTTCGCGGTCCGGTCCATACCACAATCGGGGCATTGGGCCGCAGACCACATCGTACCGTTCGGCTGCACAACGAACTTCGCGTGTTTTCGTGCCAGGTTCGAGGTCTGTGGGTGCGAACGGAAACACTGAGTTCTTTTCAAGGGAGCATCAATGGTTTGTGAGTTTCAAAACTTTTGTCAGCTCTTGACAAGGTTTTCATAACCTTGTTGAAGCTTGATGAAATTTTTATAGCTTTTGATAAAGCAAAAGATAGGCTCTTTGGTCTCTTCGTTGGGAGTTTCTAGTGGTTGTAGAACCACTGTTGAAGGCCAAATGATATTTTTGAACCATCACTATTTTACAAAGGAAAATCTTGTGTGTCAACATTTCGACATGGTTCTATAACCATAGGTGGGTGCTGACAAGGTTTCAAGAACTTGTTTGACCTCCAACAAAAGATAATGGAGGATATGTTTTATATGTGGTGGATATTTGAGGTGGTTTTAAATCACCTGTGGTTGCTAAAATTGGTCAGATTGCCGGCATGATCCGTTGACAAGTAAAAGTAGGAAATGTAGCATTGGTTTGAAGGCGTCGACTATGTGGGGTGGTTTTAAAACCATCCCCACATGCCAACATGGTTATGTTTTCATGTAAAATCTCTAACAAGAGGAAGAAATGGCATAGTGTTGATCATGGTGGAGATTTGCGTTGGTTCAAAAACCACTTTGAATTATCGAAATTGTTTTGATTGCCAACAAGTTTTTTCAACATGCAAAAAGGGCAGAGACGTGGCTTTGCTGGTGAATTATTGTGGTTCGTGAACTTTTCCTAAGTGTTGACAAGCAAAGATAAGGAGGAAATATTTTTGAAGTTGTTGGAGGTTTGGGGTGGTTTTATAACTACTCCCAAATGTTGACAAGGTTTTGTTTCTCATCAAAGGCTTTGACATAAGGAATATTAGTAGCCACTGGCACTTTGAGGTGGTTCACAAACCTCTCCCAAATGCCAACATGCAAAGGCTGAAGCCTGCTTCTGAAACTTGAAGGAATATTATGTTGTTAAAGGTTTGTGATGGTTCTCTTACCACCTCTAAGGCCCAACTTGAAAAGGGAGAAAGAAAAGACATAGTGCATGTTGACACTTTGGGGTAGTTCTAAAACCCTTGCTTATGTGTTGACATACAAAGGAGATAGCATTGCTAGTGTTTTAGTTTTTTGGGCAGTTTGAAAGTTGATTGCAAAGCCTAATGTGCCAAGGGGAAAAGACAAGCATAGTGCACGTCAACACTTTGGGGTGGTTTGAGAAACATGCTCAAGTGCTGACACATAAAGAGCTCGACAAGGAGTCATAAAGGAAGCCCATGGCTAGCATTGGAGATTTAAAGGTGGTTCATAATTTGCCTCGTTCGGTATACACTAGATAGGGCATGTGATGTAACAAGAACATGCTTCAAGGTTTGAAATGCATTTTACAAGGGTTTTGAGCGTCAAATGCATTTTACTCACCCATCTACTCACCATTAATTCAGGTTTTTTCTCAACTACCCACAACACTTCAACAACTGTCCTTTTGAGGCACCCATTCTATGCGGGAATGATTCTATGCCACTGATTTGATACAACTATAGTGCTATGGATTGAGGTTTCGCCCTGCTACTCACAAATAGGAGGTTTTGGCTCTTTTTTTAGGAGATTGGTTCATTTGGTGGCCGATGGAGACTGTGTAGGTGCTAGGGTTTGTCTAGGGTGTTAATCATGCCATGTCCAATAGCAAGGAGGCAGTGAAGCAGTTGAAGGATAAAATGCTATGGGTATTATGTAGAGATTGTCTCCAAACTATTTGTATTTCTTCAGGGAAATCTTTAATTTTGTCAAGGTTTCCTCTTGTCAAACTTGTTAACATGAATGTATTGAACATTTGATAATGTGACATCATTTTAAAATATTATAACATTGTAAATAATCATTTGTTCACTTCATATGGATTTATGTAGTTCAGTTTTGGATCACTAAGTATGCTTTATGCGTGGTGCTTGTAATTTGATAACACATGTACCTAGATCATTTCTTCTATGTTTCCTTTCGTTGTTTTCCTTCTTGTTGTTTGTGACTCTATAGCCCAATTGGATAGGCACTGGTCTTGGGTTCACTTGACCAACCTCACATCATCAAAACAAATCAAAACATAAATTGGTAGTTTAGAGATAGGAACATCTACTGTGCATTCATGATTTTGTATTACAACTAGGGAATCAATCTTGAGAGAGCCTTGAATGAATTTGTTTCATGTGGGTTATGTCTGGACAATCATATCGGCTATATAGAGGTTATTGCAACCAATTTTTTTTAATTTGGTGATAATATCTGTTATAAAAAATGCAATTAGGTTTAGTTGTGGTTATTTCGGTTGTCCATTTTGTTTGATTCAATATTTGTTTAGGTATACCTCTAGGAACACCCTCTTGAGTCTAAATTGAGCTCAAAGTGTAAGAAAACCCACTCTCATAGAGTTGTCCTTTAACCTTCCATGTTTTGTGGATGAGTGGGTCTCACTTTCATGAAGACAACCTTGGCCTTGAGAGTGAGATTTTGTTCTAGGAAGTGGAGCAGCAATTTTGGGACCAAACAAAACCAATACGAAACATGAATCTGGTATGAATTGGACATGGGTATGGGGGCAAAATCCAACAAACTGGTAACATGGATTTTTGCTGCTATGGTCTAGCGTATTGGTGTTTCCCTTACTATTGGAGCTCTCCTCACCATTGAGGCTCTATTTTTTTGTCTCATTTGATGTGTTGAAAATTGTCCACATTGGCCATACAATGTCATTTATTGGAGCTCTAAAACACATCAATGAGTATGGTACACAAGGATTCTCTAATAATTAATTGGACAAGTAATCAATAGTGTTTTGACATGAAAGTTTACTATATACAGAATTTTTTGTATGGGTACAATAAGAATCATTCTTCTCATTTGGAAGTTTTGTATAATTTAGGGGGTCTCTTCCCCAGCCAAAATGGTGTTGCTTTCTGGAGATAGACTGAAGAAGAGGCAAGGAAGGAAACTTGAAGGCAACATATTGCAGATGGAAGCAATGGCAATGATAAATGAAGTCTTTCAATTGATCATGTAGACACTCTTTTCTTGTAATCAATAAAATATCGTTTCACTTCGAGAGACTAACCTTTAACAATCATAATACAATAATACAAATTCAGTTTTTCAATTTATGATGGTCTGGGAAAGCTTTTCTCTTCCTTATTTATAGACGTAATTAGGTAGGGACACATCCCTTCACCTTAATTAGGCCAGTCTAAGGAAGTAACTAGAATTGATAATTGAAAATGTTAAGATTAAACATGCATCAAGTGCTTAACATTATTACACCTAGGGAAGATAGAATATTAGGGGCATAACATGCCCATCCCCTTCATAAAAGTGTTGGCCTCAATTCTTAGCGATTCTGAATGCTTTTGCATGAATTGTTCATCTTCCTATGTTGCATCTTTAATTGGCAGATTCTTCCACATGATTAGGAGTTCAAAAATGACTCAGTTTCACAACTGCTTCACTCATTTCTCAATAATTGCCTTAGGTTCCAAAATAAACTTCCCTTCTTTGTCAAACTCAAGCAATCTTTGATTGGATTGTAAGTTTATTAATTGTTATTTTCTACAAGGTAGGAGTGTAAGATACCTTTCCGGAGGATGTAAAATTTTTCAATTGTTTTCAGTTTGACAGTTTAGACATTTTATCAAACTTCAAGATCACAACGCAAATGGAATTCTAACACCCAATGTATTGCTATGCAAAAATAAAGATTACTCAGAACACTTAATACCTTTGTATTTCACAGAGTATAAAGCACAGATATTTGCATTTTGGAAACAGCAACAACTCAGTAATTTCAGACTGTGACACAGTCCATACACCAATAGAACCTTGATATGACAGGGCTCAAAATGATACAATGATTGAACAATATTTTAGACTCATGGATAACAATTTCTGAGCACGGTTAGGACTGATTATCATGCACAGAACACCACGAAATCTACAGCAGACTTCCAATTTCAGACTTCACAATTTGGACATTATTGACAGCGATTTATAATTTTCAGATTACAGACTGTTACAATGACCTTCTGATCTAAATGCAGATTTTCATACAAACTCAGACTCAGAAATGAACAGCAAACTGAGAAACCCTTCCTACAATATTTGGACTGATAACAGTGAGGAGATTGCGGTCAAAATATTGTATTTCAGACCTGGAGTTGTTACACCCAACCTGGGAGAAGCTGCTAACAGTTTGTGGACGGAGATATAATCCTCCAGCTCCTTCTACACGCGTCCACTCAGCAACAAATGCCTTCAGAAAACCATGACTTCCCCTGGAAATCACATCCCAGCATGAGAGCCTGAATCGCCTATCATTTGTCTTCTCAGGATGAACTCGTGCCTCTGAATCTTTATGCAAATGTCCTCAACAACCTTCAGCACTGGGAATATGCAGAATGGCGTCTCACTTAGAATTCTTCCATCGTCGCCCCAAGCAAAAAGACCTCCACTACTGTCCACGACCTGAATAAAGTCTCAGAATTTCCACCCAAGGAGTTGTGACGAGAAACCACAGAAATTATGAGAATGAATGTCTTCAGCTCAGAATGGATGACGCTCCAGTATGAGGATGGATATTCGCTCCAACTCAAACCCTTGCCAATAATCTTCAATCTGGAAATAAATCACTTACACCAATTTTTGTCTTCAAAGAAGACTACCAAAATTTCCATTCTTGCCCAAGTAGAAGATCTGAGTGACCTCCTCCACCATCTAGTTGGGGTAGATTAGTTTCACTACCGAAAGTAGTGTCCTAGGGTTTCCAACCCACAGACCAAAGAAGTTTTCGAAAAACTTTCCAAATGAAAAATGAGAAAAATAATCCAAGCATAACCAAAAGAGCTCCGAAACCTCTTTTTATACTTTTTTTCTCAAACTCTCTAGAAACTTCTTTTTTAAGATGCACTTTTTAATTTAAACACCCTTTTTACTCTGAAAGTGATATTTTCATTAAAATAATGATATTTTGACATGCAAGGTCCTTGTGTAATGCATCCATGATTTAAAGCATCTCATCTCAATTTTGACGAGCTATAATACTAAGGGTCTTTTTAAATATTTTAATTAATTTTAAGCAACCTCAGTAATTTAATTAAAATATAACCATTAATTCACTCGTTTTTGTGGAACTATTCGAATGCATCGGAATCAGAAATTAACTACACCAAAGTGATCCCGATGAAGAATAAAGATGAATGGAGCTGTCCAGATGACTTATTATAAATAGACGCTCTCTCCAAGAATCTTGGAGCCCAAACTAGAAGACGAAAATAACATCTGAGAGCATCAAATAATCCTCTAAATCATTTGAGCTCGTTGGTAACATCAAACTACCCTTTTGATTACACAAACACAAACCCAAAAACCCATCTCCAACTGCAAAGCATGAGAACCCTAGAATGGGGAGATTACAAGGAGACATGAAATATATGATGAATTTTAGAAGAGGGTGGAAGTTCCAACTTATAAGCTACATTACTGATTTGGTGGAGGATTTATACGGACCATAAAATTTGGTTGCAAGCTTGATATTCTTATGTTGCTTAAAGGTGAAAGTTCATAGTTGTGTTACACTTTTATAAAGGAAATGACCAACACAAGTAGAGTTTTTCAACTTGGAGTGCCTAAAAGTGATGTATGTTTTGAATTTTAAAATAATTTAAACTAGTTAAATGTGAAACTCTTTTTGTAGTTCATGTTTATTATTTATTTTATTTTTTATAAATTTAAGAGAATATTTTAATTGTTGAATTTTTTAATAAAGTGAGGTTTATGGGATGTAGCTCTTAATATAGTAATTTTTTCCCCAGTTGCCTAACTTGAATATCTAAAAAATGGAGGATTTTTTATGATGAATATTTACTTTTTAATAGAAATTTAAGTCAAATTCACTCAAAATGCCATAGTTTTGATGGGACATAACTTTTTCTTAAAACCATAGTTTGCAAACTCAGACTGAGAGAGTACTCAGCAAGCCAAAATAAAATTGACTTGAAGAGTACTCAACAAAACTCGACACCTTAAAAGACACTTAAATTTTTGAAAAAAGATTAATTTTATGCAAAATATAGCTACAAAATGAATAAAATGAGTTTGGTGGGGGTTTGGGGGCAATGCCCCCAATGGGGTATGGGGTCGAGGAGCAACGACCGTTGTGGGGGTTTGGGGGCAACGTCCCCAGCGGGGTTGAGGGGAGCACCCTTTGTGAGGTTTGGGGCAATGCCCTTGGCGCACTCCTTGTGGCAATACAAGGCGGGGCTGAGGGGCGGAGCCCCTGCCACCAAGCCCAAATGAAGACCTTTAAACCATACAAACCTTCATGGCACACACCATTTTCCCTCGAACAAATCACCAGAGCCAAGTAAAATAGCTTTCAATGGATGTTGTGCAGAAAAGAAGCATTTTTGAGGGTTAAAAAGACCAAAAAATGCGTCAAACCTGTGTTTTTTTCTCTTGCAGTTTTCATAGGCGCTTTATCTGTGAGTTAATGGCAAGTCAACGCCAGGGTTTGGGGAAGTTTTTTCTTCAGCCGAGTCGCGAGTAAACCTGTGAGTTACTCACTAAGGTTTTTTTCAGTGAGTTCTTGCGGGCTTGACGAGTACTTGTCGAGTATGTAAACCATGCTTAAAACTATTTATTAGTAAAAGATAAATTATACTCTTTTGGAGAGAATTATCTCCTCTAGTGCACTATTTAATTAGTCTTATGTGATTACAATGACCTTGAAGTAAGTAAAAAAAAATTAATTATAAAATTAAGTAAAATATTAAAATATATTATTGAATTGTAAGCTCCAAACTCTACCAAAGGGTATTTTAAATTTTTCATGAAAATTCACTTGGTTGGAGAAATCTAGAGGTAAAGTTCATTTTTTGTTAAATTGGCTCCAAAAGAGGGGTTAGGTTGCCACATGGGTTGCTAATTTCAGTTGAAACTCTCTTGGTGAAATTAGTTTTGGCTAAGACCTTCTATACAAATTGATATCGATGGCCATTTTTATTTCAAATTTATATCAATTTAATATTTTCAAATGAAAAAGCTTTGGCCAAAATTCTTTGTTCCACAGAAAGGTCATGTAGTTTTAGACAAAACTGTTATGTTGTTTTGTTAGCCAAGAGTGTGATAGAACTCTAGAATTTCACCCTTAAGTGACTTTTTCTTACAAGGTTATTGTTGAAGGAAACCCCAATCTTCCCTAACAAAAGGCTTCTCATTCTGGTGTTGATTTGCTTGTTGTTTCATCCTATTTTAAGCCATAACTAAATTCGGACTTGAAGCATTTCTTGCTAGTGTTGTATATAATCCTCTATTCCATGAGCTTTGGGATGACCCTGTAAATAAGTGAAGAGCACACAGGAAATACTGAGAGTGGGGGGTGTTTGAATCAGTATTTCAACTTTTAAAACTCAAAACCATTAGAAACAACAATGTAGAACAGTAAGAGCAAACATCAACAAGGAGAACATAGATTTTCATGTGGAAAACCCTTTTGGATAAAAAACTACGACAGATCAACAACTTTCATTAACAACAATGGGCACCAACCCAGATTACACAAATGAGCACCAACTCTCTCAAAGCACCAACTCCGATTAACTGAAGCACCAACTCACTGAGAAACTCCTCAATACTGCAATTCTGATTACAAAACCAAAATACATTCTGCACTTCACTAAGACAAAATCTTGATACCAAAATACATTCTGCACTTTCGCTTTAAAACAGATTCAACACATATTCAGAGAGATGAAAGTAAAAACACATTTGTCCACTTCTCCTTATAGAGCGAGTATACTTGAAAATAAAGTCAAACCTACCACCACACAGAAAACATGCACCTTAGCACACTTGTGCCATACTTAAGACAAAGACACCTTGAAAGTTATGTAACATAATCATCATAGCCTGTGTATAACTTTACACTATTTCCACACAAAGACGCAGCAAATACATACTACAGTCCATCTAAACCTCCAATGCTAACCATAATGCAGCTTATATATTCTCCGACGCTGACCATTATGCATTCACAATCTCGATATATCTCAGACTCAACTCGGCCTTTTTAAAATAATGAAACAAATCCGCTCAGTTAATGCCAACGAATGGTATTAACAGCAACACCAAAATGCATGAACCTCTTTCATACTAATGCTGAACACCCTTTTTAAGACTTGATATCAGAGTCATGTATGAATGCCCATGAAGATCACCACCAAGCGCAACAACAACACACACTAGACATTTTCACATTTTTACGAGACTCTCCTCTGCAGCTCCAAAATAACAGACTGACACCACTTTTCTTAGCATGTATATACTCACCCACTGACCATTATAAAGTGATATATAAAAAATGGTGATAGATCACAACGGCATCACACACTAAAATATGCTCATTCAGGAGATGACTTATACTCTCCATGCCATAAAAGAATGATATCGATATCACATTGCCCAACATACCACTACTTTTATTGAAAAGCTCCATGGCTGGGACCCGGAGGTAACTAGGGTTTTTGAGAAGGATTGGAAAAATGGTGAGATAAACCTATTTGGCAGACATGTTGTTATCAATGAACAGCTGCTTGCTGAGGTTACTGGCCTCTCGATGGAGGGCATAAAATTCTATAGGGATAGGAAGCAATCTGATGAAGCGGTCAACAAGTTCCCCAAGTCGGAAGCTGAGAAGGAGTTACGTAGGACCTCTAAAAGCTACTACGACACAGACACAATTGTTTCGCATTGGAGGAGGGTTTTGAATGTGCTGATGGAGTATGCCACTTTGGACGGCCATTATACCAGAGTTTTTGGGTATCACTTTGTTCTGCTAAATCATTTCAGGCACCAGGTCATGATTTCTTTTCCTTTTTATCTGGCTTCTTCTTTGAATACCGGTCTGAAAAACCATAGACAAAACCCCATTAGGTATTCTATTCTTCATGAAGGACTGCTTGTCCTTATTTACGATCATTTCAAAGCCATGCTGACTTTGCCTCGCTAGCCTCCGTCGCCTAAGGTCAGGGTTGACGACAAGGACAAGGGTAAACCTAGGGATTCTACTCTGAAAAAGGGCAAGAGAAAAATGTCGGAGGACCCCTCCTATGATGTGAATGAAGAGGTAAAGTAGTCGAGGAATCGTTGTCAATACGAGTATTCCGGCCATCCCCGGTCCAGCGAGAGAGCGAGAGACCTCGCTTCCCTATGGACCTCAAGGCAGGGGATCATTATTTTAAGGAGGAACGGGAATTTCCCACTGATGTGCTTGCAATTGCCTGTAATGGGGCGGTGGATAACTTTAGGCTTATGAGGTGGGTGTTCTTTGAAATTAAGGAAATTAAGTTAAATCAAAGAGCCATGAATAGCAAATTGGAGAAAGCCACTGATGACAACAACAGAGGCAGTGGAAGTGGTCGGGCTACTGATTTATGGACGGAAGAGGAGAAGAAGTATATGGTTGAATGCCTCAAGAAAACGGTGGAGGAATTACAGGATTTCAAAGGCAATCATGATGGCAAGCAAGTGGACATGGAGGAGCAGTTGAGGAACATTAAAAGCTCTCTCCACAAAGTGCTGATTTTGAACCACACAATTTTAAAATCCACTGCACAAACCATGAATACCATGGTGGAAAACTTGGAAAAAGCCCATTAGGTAAAAATTGCTGTGTTTCTGGACTTGGACAATGAGGATGGGCAGCCGGATAGTGGGGGGCCGAGTAACAGGACCAAAGCAAACTTGAAAAGGAAGGCAAACCAAGCATTAGTCAATATCCAGGAGATTAAGAAGTCAGCTCTCAACATGAACAGTCTGGAGCAGGAAGCGACAGAGATCCTTTGGAACCTGGCCTAGAGGCTGGTTGTCTTGTGGCTTTTTCTCGGTTTTTTGTCTTTACTGCCCTGGTGATATTGTGTGTTCCTCTTTGTGGGCAGTGTCCTGTTTTTTGTCTGTGCTCTGTTAATGTTTTATCTTACGCTATTTTACTGTTAAGGGTTTCGGGATCCCTCTAAAACCTGTTTGTTTCTTAATCAAAAACATACCACTACTTCAACACACACTTCCATTCTTACTCTCGATAAAGTCACGCACCTCCAAAAGGATAAAAAATAGAGTATATGTTTTTCCGCGCCCTTATATGATGTCTAAAGATAATAACCAAACCATTACAAAGTCGACTCCATAAAAAAAAAAAGCGTCGTTGTCAGAAGTAGATGCATTCACTAAGACGTTTCTTAGCACCAAAAGCTAAACAAATATGAGCCCCTCACATACATGATACAACCTCGGATTTTGCACGACACCCTTCACAATGAATGCATACGTAACAATAAGGAATATGCCAAAGCTCATCATTCAACACCACCTAAACAACAAGGCAACTGAGAATAAATGAAGCTCACGCCAATAGTAAACACGTCTACAAAAGTTAATGCTAGAAGTTAGCCGCCCCACTCTCTAAATTTGGCATCGATACACATTTAGAATATAGCCAAGGATTTAATTGTCATGCCAAGAATAGATGATAGAAACAAGCCGCCCCATACTTATAAATTTGAGCCGCCCTCAAACATGAAGTCTGAAGCCGTCGCCAAAATAAGGTAAAACATGCCTCATAAAAATATAAACCTTTTAAAAACATAATAATATTCTTTCATCCAAACCTTCCTTTGCAAATCTGATGTGGCACATATGTAGACATCCAAAACTGATAAGGCAAAAGGCTTGCTGACTGAGTAAGCAAGCAAGCAGCTGAATTAGACAGGCAGGTAGCTGAAGTAGACAAGCAAGTAGGTGAAGTAGACAATCAGGCACCTCAAGTAAACAAGCAAGCACCTCAGGTAAGCCAACAAGTAGCTCAAGCACCCAAGCAAGTAGCTCAAGTACCCAAGCAAGTAGCTCAAGTAAGCACCTTGACATCAATGACAAAATATCCAACAAGTAGTAAACGGTGGGGGTAACCATAAAGAGCCTCAAATGGGGTCATCTTTGTTTATGTGTAAAATGATGTTTTATACAACTATTCTGCTAGTGAAAGCCATTTTGACCATTGTGCTTGTTTGTTAGAGCGAAAGGAATGTTGATATCCTTCTAATTTATTCACAATTTTTGTTTGGCCATCTAATTGTGGATGATAAGATGAACTCTGTGCTGCTTTTGTACTCCATGCTGCAAAATATTTTGTCTGAAAGATGCCATTGAAGATAGTGATAGGATTAGTCTCAATGATCCATGGATTTTTTCTACATTCTCCATGAATACTTCTACCATAAGATTAGCTTAAAATGGACGAGAGTCCATAGAAATGTGCATACTTTATCCATCACCACCAAATCACATTGAGATTATCTGAATTTGGCAACCTAGTATTGAAGTCCATGATATTTCATCCCAAAGTTGTGCTGCAATGCCTAATAGTTGTAAGAGGCCTAGCATCTTTACTGTTTCACCTTTATTTTTTAATGTATCAAACATTTGGCCACAAATTTCTTTATGTCCCCTTAAGACCCCCCCAAATTTTTTTTCTTTAAATGGTCGTAAGTCTTTAAGAACCTTGGATGTCCTCCTATTGGTGAGTCATGCATTTGAGACAATATGCTAACTTTCAATTAAAAAAGCTTGAATAAAAGAACCTATCCTTGTACCATAAAGAATCTTCTTTCCAAGCATACTTATCTAAAGAAGATACATTATGTTGAAGTTGTTGAATGAGTTTCTCTGTTGGAGGGTCATGTTGCTACTCTTCTCATGCGACTTCTTTCCATTCATGTTGCAATAAAGAAATGACACCAATTGTTGCTTCCTCTACTTTCTAGTAAGAAAGTGTATTAGTTGCAATATTATTCTTGCTTTTTAAAAAAATAGTTTCAAAGTCATACCCTAGCATCTTGGTGACCCAATTTTGTTGCTCTTCTAAAGATAATAATTGCTCAAAAATTTATTTAGATTTATGATCTATCTTGACTTTAATATGCCTTCCAATTAGATATTGGTGCCATTGTTTGATTGCATGAATGATAGCTTGTTGTACCCAAACCAAATTTTTTGCTTCATCAAGGCATTTTGAATAAATTAGTTTGACTTTGCTAAAATGATGTAAAATATAGTTTTGGGCAATATCAAGCATGGAGTTTTTGTCAATAGTTTGTCAGTCAAAGTCAGTTATATTGATTAAAACCTGAAACAGAGACTCAGAATGGAGTTTTTCATGATGGAGGAGCGTTTTACGATAACATTTCAAGTTGCACACGATCATTTCAGTGATCGAGATGAAGTTTTCAGTGATTAATATATGAAGATTTCTCAGGAAAAAGCATAAAAGTGCAACTATAGCCCAGGGGCGCCCAACTTTTTGAAGGTTAAGATCTTGTTGGAAGTGTACAAGAATCCAGTCAATCTCTTCAGAATTGGTCTGGTTATCCGATGAGCTATCCAGCGATGTTTTCTGAGACCTACAGCTCCGGAAAACAGCGACAAAAGTTGAAATCCCCAAAGTTCCAGATATGAGAATTTTGTTT
>VDFB02010026.1:41135-55528 GCA_007258455.2 Sequoia sempervirens
TCAGATCAGCGGCCGCTATCTCCGCAGTAGTAGTAATAGCAATACAAGACATCAATTCAATACAGTGAACGGAGATAGGTATGGAAGCGGCCTCTAGTAAACCAAACTGCTCAATATTTTGAATGATTGAACTTCTGATCTTGACCGGATCTAGCACTGCCTCTGGCAATACTTTGTGAAGGTCTGTCTCAACCAACCTGAGAAAATCATTAGTAAGGACAGTTTTGGTCCTGTATTCGAGCTGAGTGAACTGCATTCTGAAAAATTAGCCTGTTGACTGTGAACTTGACTATGTTCTGACAAGATTTCTGGAAGCTAAAAATAGCCTGCGAGAGTTAAAAATAGCTTTTCAAAGAATTATTTTCAGCGAAAAATCCGAGATATGGGTTTTGTCCAAAAAAGGATTCTAAGACAACCCAGAACGTCAGATTTGTGAAAATTCAACTTCTACTTGATCATACAAAGACTTTTCACTTGAGAAAATTAGTAACTCAAGAACGAATGTTCTAAAGTTAAAAATTCGTGAAAAATCAAACGCACAAATTTAACTCGAGGAAATTATATGAGAATGATCCAGATACTGAAACTTGTAGAATTCGCCAATTTCAGGAACCTGCACACTGTATTTTGAGAGAAATCTAAGATTGAAGGATGAAAAAGACGTTTTTATGATGCTCTTTTTCTATGAAAGTCGCCCAAGATTTCTTTAGATTACTGACAATTGTGAACTTTGATCCTGCAAAAAGATATGTTAGGTAAAATCGCCTCTGGAAATTGATGTAGATTTGCCTTTGATCTGGAAAAATTCACTTTGTTCTAAAGACCACGAATTTTCTTCTTGAAATTTGCGCCTTTGTTCTGGAGAATTTCGAATTTCCTTTTGAAGAAAATACGAATTTATCTTGAATTTGAGAATTCGCCTTTAACCTCTGAAGGATTGCGAATTTGATATTGAAAATTGAATATGCCTTGGATTTGAAATACGCCTTTGATCTCTGAAGAATTTGCGCATTTTGTTACTATGAATTCCCTTAAAGGTGCGCGCCTTTACTTCTTGAAGAAATACGAATTACTTTGAAGCTTGCTTTTGAAAATTAATAAAATTCGATTTCCCTTTGAAGAATATAAATTAGCTTTGAAAAATACGAATTCCTCTTAAGATTGGATTTTCTCTTAATGAATTTGAAATTCTTTTGAAAGCTCTGTGAACAATAATGAAAACGCCATACTTTAAATAAGAAGAAATTCGCACCAATTGGTAACTGCAAGAATTGAAAACCCTGACAAAAATAGAAGATCTCTGATTGGTCCCTTTTAGTTCCACTGCCACTGACTGGAAGTTCGAATTCAAATAAATATTATAAAATATTTATTATCATGCAAATAGCAAAAGGCGCCAAAAATAGAAAATCGCCATCTTATGCTAAAATTGCAAATATTCTGAACTTCAGTTGACAATTTTGTTGAAGTCTTAGGATTCATCGTCGGGCTTCACCGATTCCGAAAAGTCATCTCTTGAGCTCATAGGCGTCCATTTGCTCAAGATACTTCACTTCTTATTAACTCCCTATTTTATAGCTGACTGCATAGTAACAACTGGCCAACTTCAACACTGATTTCTGGGTGATTTGAGTGATGCTGAGACTGATCTGAAAAATTCATCGGAAAGCCTACTGAACAAGGAAGAAATGTCTGCTGGGAGACACAACTGCAAAATCCATTGTTTAACACCTTGAAAAATTAGGCGCCTCTGATTAAATTCATTTACAGGTTCCAGACTTAGCCATTTTCCTAAACTGCCATCTGACACTTCAAACGGCTGCTGACGGCGAATGGTGAACCCTGCTAACAAGAAACGAAGCTCACTGCATGCCTAGAGACATTCTGCATCCAACGACTATACACATGACCTCTGAAAAGTTCATTAAGGGCCTCAAAAGTAAAAGCGCCCCTAGCTCTTAGTTGCACTGAGGTCATTTCGACGAAAATTGAACTTTCACCCAAGTACCCTACTTTGATCTCTGATATCTGGAGCTGGGATGACCCGATTCAGGCACTATCTATTTTAACGGACAGCCAGAAGGGCCCACAAGAGAAGTCTCTGGAGGTGATGAAGCAAGAAAACTGCTTCTAAGACCTCAAAAACTCCAGTGCGTATTATATTTAAAATTATCGCTCCAGACTTGGCCATTTTCCGGATATCCTCACTTTTCAGCATTGCACCAAAGACCTCGCACGTACGAGCGACTGCCAAATCCCGAAGGCTGACGGCTAGGCTCGTTGGATAGATAAAATGATTACGCTCAAAAGCCGTGAAGACTTCGAACGCAAACGAACTCATCTGATAGGCCTAAAGGCTAGGCGCCTCTAGACTATAGAAATACACTGCAAATTGTTTGTTGGTCCGCCCGTGAAATTACGTGCTTGGTAGAACTTCCGCCACGATCACCTGGAACGTCGGATCGACAAGCAGGATGATGCATTGCGGAGCTAGGCTAGAGTAGTACTGATGTCAGGAAGACTTCGTCTGCAAATTTTGGAATCTGAAGGGTTCTTTAAATCAGCGCCCCTGGGCTGTACTTGCACTGGGAACAAATGGAGAAGCTTAGAAACGTGAAAACTCTATTATAAGCTGATCTTCAGACGACTGCTGTCGGAACTCTGAGACTCGGATGGCTGCGTTTGATATCTCGCCGGATAAGCAGACTAGTCGTGAACGGATTGACTGCATCCGCTATCAGAAATACCAAGATTTACCCCCCCTTTAAGATGGGTGCCCTCAGGCTAGAGGTGCGCTTTTGCCTGAAAAAAACAAAATTCTCATATCTGGAACTTTGGGGATTTCAACTTTTGTCGCTGTTTTCCGGAGCTGTAGGTCTCAGAAAACATCGCTGGATAGCTCATCGGATAACCAGACCAATTCTGAAGAGATTGACTGGATTCTTGTACACTTCCAACAAGATCTTAACCTTCAAAAAGTTGGGCGCCCCTGGGCTATAGTTGCACTTTTATGCTTTTTCCTGAGAAATCTTCATATATTAATCACTGAAAACTTCATCTCGATCACTGAAATGATCGTGTGCAACTTGAAATGTTATCGTAAAACGCTCCTCCATCATGAAAAACTCCATTCTGAGTCTCTGTTTCAGGTTTTAATCAATATAACTGACTTTGACTGACAAACTATTGACAAAAACTCCATGCTTGATATTGCCCAAAACTATATTTTACATCATTTTAGCAAAGTCAAACTAATTTATTCAAAATGCCTTGATGAAGCAAAAAATTTGGTTTGGGTACAACAAGCTATCATTCATGCAATCAAACAATGGCACCAATATCTAATTGGAAGGCATATTAAAGTCAAGATAGATCATAAATCTAAATAAATTTTTGAGCAATTATTATCTTTAGAAGAGCAACAAAATTGGGTCACCAAGATGCTAGGGTATGACTTTGAAACTATTTTTTTAAAAAGCAAGAATAATATTGCAACTAATACACTTTCTTACTAGAAAGTAGAGGAAGCAACAATTGGTGTCATTTCTTTATTGCAACATGAATGGAAAGAAGTCGCATGAGAAGAGTAGCAACATGACCCTCCAACAGAGAAACTCATTCAACAACTTCAACATAATGTATCTTCTTTAGATAAGTATGCTTGGAAAGAAGATTCTTTATGGTACAAGGATAGGTTCTTTTATTCAAGCTTTTTTAATTGAAAGTTAGCATATTGTCTCAAATGCATGACTCACCAATAGGAGGACATCCAAGGTTCTTAAAGACTTACGACCATTTAAAGAAAAAAAATTTGGGGGGGTCTTAAGGGGACATAAAGAAATTTGTGGCCAAATGTTTGATACATTAAAAAATAAAGGTGAAACAGTAAAGATGCTAGGCCTCTTACAACTATTAGGCATTGCAGCACAACTTTGGGATGAAATATCATGGACTTCAATACTAGGTTGCCAAATTCAGATAATCTCAATGTGATTTGGTGGTGATGGATAAAGTATGCACATTTCTATGGACTCTCGTCCATTTTAAGCTAATCTTATGGTAGAAGTATTCATGGAAAAGGTAGAAAAAATCCATGGATCATTGAGACTAATCCTATCACTATCTTCACTGGCATCTTTTAGACAAACTTTTTTGCAGCATGGAGTACAAAAGCAGCACAGAGTTCATCTTATCATCCACAATTAGATGGCCAAACAAAAATTGTGAATAAATTAGAAGGATATCAACATTCCTTTCCCTCTAACAAACAAGCACAATGGTCAAAATGGCTTTCACTAGCAGAATAGTTGTATAAAACATCATTTTACACATAAACAAAGATGACCCCATTTGAGGCTCTTTATGGTTACCCCCACCGTTTACTACTTGTTGGATATTTTGTCATTGATGTCAAGGTGCTTACTTGAGCTACTTGCTTGGGTACTTGAGCTACTTGCTTGGGTGCTTGAGCTACTTGTTGGCTTACCTGAGGTGCTTGCTTGTTTACTTGAGGTGCCTGATTGTCTACTTCACCTACTTGCTTGTCTACTTCAGCTACCTGCCTGTCTAATTCAGCTGCTTGCTTGCTTACTCAGTCAGCAAGCCTTTTGCCTTATCAGTTTTGGATGTCTACATATGTGCCACATCAGATTTGCAAAGGAAGGTTTGGATGAAAGAATATTATTATGTTTTTAAAAGGTTTATATTTTTATGAGGCATGTTTTACCTTATTTTGGCGACGGCTTCAGACTTCATGTTTGAGGGCGGCTCAAATTTATAAGTATGGGGCGGCTTGTTTCTATCATCTATTCTTGGCATGACAATTAAATCCTTGGCTATATTCTAAATGTGTATCGATGCAAAATTTAGAGAGTGGGGCGGCTAACTTCTAGCGTTAACTTTTGTAGACATGTTTACTATTGGCGTGAGCTTCATTTATTCTCAGTTGCCTTGTTGTTTAGGTGGTGTTGAATGATGAGCTTTGACATATTCCTTATTGTTACTTATGCATTCATTGTGAAGGGTGTCGTGCAAAATATGAGGTTGTATCGTGTATGTGAGCGGCTCATATTTGTTTAGCTTTTGGTGCTAAGAAATGTCTTAGTGAATGCATCTACTTCTGACAACGACACTTTTTTTTTTTATGGAGTTGACTTTGTAATGGTTTGGTTATTATCTTCAGACATCATATAAGGGTGCGGAAAAACATATACTCTATTTTTTATCCTTTTGGAGGTGCATGACTTTATCGAGAGTAAGAATGGAAGTGTGTATTGAAGTAGTGGTATGTTTTTTATTAAGGAACAAACAGGTTTTAGAGGGATCCCGAAACCCTTAACAGTAAAATAGCGTAAGATAAAACATTAACAGAGCACAGACAAAAAACAAGACACTGCCCACAAAGAGGAACACACAATATCACCAGGGCAATAAAGACAAAAAACCGAGAAAAAGCCACAAGACAACTAGCCTCTAGGCCAAGTTCCGAAGGATCTCTGCCGCTTCCTACTCTAGACTGTTCATGTTGAGAGCTGACTTCTTAATCCTGGATGTTGGCTAACACTTGGTCTGCCTTCCTTTTCAAGTTTGCTTTGGTCCTGTTACTCGGCCCCCCACCATCTGGCTGCCCATCCTCATTGTCCAAGTCCAGAAACACAGCAGTTTTTACCTAATGGGCTTTTTCCAAGTTTTCCACCATGGTATTCATGGTCTGTCCAGTGGATTTTAAAATTTTGTGGTTCATAATCAGCATTTTGTGGAGAGAGCTTTTAATGTTCCTCAACTGCTCCTCCATGTCCACCTGCTTGCCATCATGATTGCCTTTGAAATCCTATAATTCCTCCACCGTTTTGTTGAGGCATTCAACCATATACTTCTCCTCTTCCGTCCATAAATCAGTAGCCCGACCACTTCCACTGCCTCTGTTATTGTCATCAGTGGCTTTCTCCAGTTTGCTATTCATGGCTCTTTGATTTAACTTAATTTCCTTAATTTCAAAGAACACCCACCTCATAAGCCTAAAGTTATCCACCGCCCCATTACGGGCAATTGCAAGCACATCAGTGGGAAATTCCCATTCCTCCTTAAAATAATGATCCCATGCCTTGAGGTCCATAGGGAAGCAAGGTCTTTGTTCTCTTTCAGTTGCAGGATGGCTGGAATACTCAGACAACAATTCCGACTGCAACTCCTCTTCATTCACATCATAGGAGGGGTCCTCCGACATTTTTCTGGGTTCCTTTTCAGTAGAACCCTGTTTTGCCCTTGTTCCTTGTCGCCAACCTCCAAATTCCTAGGCTAATTTGAGGCTGCATTTCATGATGGCTTTGAAATGATCGTGAATAAGGATGGCAAATTCCTTCAAAGAAGAAAGGAAATTAATGGGTTCTGCCCATGCCTTCAGACTGCATTCAAAGAAGAAAGCCAGATAAAAAAGGAAAAGAAATCCCGGACTGCGCCCAAAATGGATTCAAGAGGAACGGCGGATAAATTTCAAAAAACTCCCAGATAATCTGCTGTCCAAAAAGGACATAATCCAATGCAAGACATTCAAAACCCTCCAAAGTAAACACCAGTTCCACAAATATAGTAGCTTGAGGTCCCACGAATTCTCCCTTCTTCCGACGGGGAACCATGACCGCCTTCATCGTGATGCCATTTCGCCCTCTATAGGAATTTTGGCGTCTCCATCTAGAGCGCAACCTCAGCAATCATTATTCATTTCTGAGCACCATGTTTGCCAACAGGCTTCATTCTCTACCCATTTTCCAATCCTTCCTAAAACCCTAGTTACCTCCGGGTCCCAGCCATGGAGCTTTTCAATAAAAGAAGTAGTGGTATGTTGGGCAATGTGATATCGATATCATTCTTTTATGGCATGGAGAGTATAAGTCGTCTCCCAAATGAGCATATTTTAGTGTGTGATGCCGTTGTGATCTATCACCATTTTTTATATATCACTTTATAATGGTCAGTGGGTGAGTATATACATGCTAAGAAAAGTGGTGTCAGTCTGTTATTTTGGAGCTGCAGAGGAGAGTCTCATAAAAATGTGAGAACGTCTAGTGTGTGGTGTTGTTGCACTTGGTGGTGATCTTCATGGGCATTCATACATGACTCTGATATCGAGTCTTAAAAAGGGTGTTCAGAATTAGTATGAAAGAGGTTCATGCATTTTGGTGTTGCTGTTAATACCATTCGTTGGCATTAACTGAGCCGATTTGTTTCATTGTTTTAAAAAGGCCGAGTTGAGTCTGAGATATATTGAGATTGTGAATGCATAATGGTCAGCGTCGGAGAATATATAAGCTGCATTATGGTTAGCGTTGGAGGTTTAGATGGACTCTAGTATGTATTTGCTGCGTCTTTGTGTGGAAATAGTGTAAAGTTATACGCAGGCTATGATGATTATGTTACTCACATAACTTTCAAGGTGTCTTTGTCTTAAGTATGGCACAAGTGTGCTAAGGTGCATGTTTTCTGTGTGGTGGTAGGTTTGACTTTATTTTCAAGTATGCTCGCTCTATAAGGAGAAGTGGACAAATGTGTTTTTACTTTCATCTCTCTGAATATGTGTTGAATCTGTTTTAAAGCGAAAGTGCAGAATGTATTTTGGTATCAAGATTTTGTCTTAGTGAAGTGCAGAATGTGTTTTGGTTTTGTAATCAGAATTGCAGTATTGAGGAGTTTCTCAGTGAGTTGGTGCTTCAGTTAATCAGAGTTGGTGCTCATTTGTGTAATTTGGGTTGGTGCCCATTGTTGTTAATGAAAGTTGTTGATCTGTCGTAGTTTTTTATCCGAAAGGGTTTTCCACGTGAAAATCTATGTTCTCCTTGTTGATGTTTGCTCTTACTGTTCTACATTGTTGTTTCTAATGGTTTTGAGTTTTAAAAGTTGAAATACTGATTCAAACACCCCCTACTCTCAGTATTTCCTGTGTGCTCTTCACTTATTTACAGGGTCATCCCAAAGCTCATGGAATAGAGGATTATATACAACACTAGCAAGAAATGCTTCAAGTCCGAATTTAGTTATGGCTCAAAATAGGATGAAACAACAAGCAAATCAACACCAGAATGAGAAGCCTTTTGTTAGGGAAGATTGGGGTTTCCTTTGACAATAACCTTGTAAGCAAATGTCACTTAAGGGTGAAATTCTAGAGTTCTATCACACTCTTGGCTAACAAAACAACATAACAGTTTTGTCTAAAACTACATGACCTTTCTGTGGAACAAAGAATTTTGGCCAAAGCTTTTTCATTCGAAAATATTAACTTGATATAAATTTGAAATAAAAATGGCCATCGATATCAATTTGTATAGAAGGTTTTAGCCAAAACTAATTTCACCAAGAGAGTTTCAACTGAAATTAGCAACCCATGTGGCAACATAACCCCTCTTTTGGAGCCAATTTAACAAAAAATGAACTTTACCTCTAGATTTCTCCAACCAAGTGTATTTTCATGAAAAAATTAAAATACCCTTTGGTAGAGTTCGGAGCTTACAATTCAATAATATATTTTAATCTTTTACTTAATTTTATAATTAATTTTTTTTTACTTACTTCAAGGTCATTGTAATCACATAAGACTAATTAAATAGTGCACTAGAGGAGATAATGTCTCCTTGAAAAGAGTATAATTTATTTTTTACTAATAAATAGTTTTAAGCATGGTTTACATACTCGACGAGTACTCATCAAGCCCGCGAGTACTCACTGAAAAAAACCTTAGTGAGTAACTCACGGGTTTACTCGCGACTCAGCTGGAGAAAAAACTTCCCCAAACCCTGGCTACACTTTAAGCATTAACCTGCCGCACCCTCCACAGCCATCCATTGTTTATCACTGGCTTTGCTGCATCTGTTTGAGGAAAACAGGTGCCATGGAAGGTTTGTATGGTTTAAAGGTTCATTGGCAGGCTCTGGCCCTCAGCCCCGCCTTCTCTTTGTATCAGCCACAAGGAGGCTTGCTGGCTGCTGGCCCTTAAACTCCCAGCCAAAGGCGCCCTCAATCTCCATAGACATTGCCCTGTATTCTATTGTGCTGCTTTGCCCTCTAATTTATTACTCCCTTAAAGTACGTCTCAAACCCCCACCAAACTTATTTTATTCATTTTGTAGCTATATTTTGCATAAAATTAATCTTTTTTCAAAAATTTAAGTGTTTTTTAAGGTGTCGAGTTTTGTTGAGTACTCTTCAAGTCAATTTTATTTTGGCTTGCCGAGTACTCTCTCAGTCTGAGTTTGCAAACTATGGTTTTAAGAAAAAGTTATGTCCCATCAAAACTATGGCATTTTGAGTGAATTTGACTTAAATTTCTATTAAAAAGTAAATATTCATCATAAAAAATCCTCCATTTTTTAGATATTCAAGTTAGGCAACTAGGGAAAAAATTACTATATTAAGAGCTACATCCCATAAACCTCACTTTATTAAAAAATTCAACAATTAAAATATTCTCTTAAATTTATAAAAAAATAAAATAAATAATAAACATTAACTACAAAAAGAGTTTCACATTTAACTAGTTTAAATTATTTTAAAATTCAAAACATACATCACTTTTAGGCACTCCAAGTTGAAAAACTCTACTTGTGTTGGTCATTTCCTTTATAAAAGTGTAACACAGCTATGAACTTTCACCTTTAAGCAACATAAGAATATCAAGCTTGCAACCAAATTTTATGGTCTGTATCAATCCTCCACCAAATCAATAATGTAGCTTATAAGTTGGAACTTCCACCCTCTTCTAAAATTCATCATATATTTCATGTCTCCTTGTAATGTCCCCATTCTAGGATTCTCATGCTTTGCAGTTGGAGATGGGTTTTTGGGTTTGTGTTTGTGTAATCAGAAGGGTAGTTTGATGTTACCAACAAGCTCAAATGATTTAGAGGATTATTTGATGCTCTCAGATGTTATTTTCGTCTTCTAGTTTGGGCTCCAAGATTCTTGGAGAGAGCGTCTATTTATAATAAGTCATCTGGACAGCTCCATTCATCTTTATTCTTCATCGGGATCACTTTGGTGTAGTTAATTTCTGATTCCGATGCATTCGAATAGTTCCACAAAAACGAGTGAATTAATGGTTATATTTTAATTAAATTACTGAGGTTGCTTAAAATTAATTAAAATATTTAAAAAGACCCTTAGTATTATAGCTCGTCAAAATTGAGATGAGATGCTTTAAATCATGGATGCATTACACAAGGACCTTGCATGTCAAAATATCATTATTTTAATGAAAATATCACTTTCAGAGTAAAAAGGGTGTTTAAATTAAAAAGTGCATCTTAAAAAAGAAGTTTCTAGAGAGTTTGAGAAAAAAAGTATAAAAAGAGGTTTCGGAGCTCTTTTGGTTATGCTTGGATTATTTTTCTCATTTTTCATTTGGAAAGTTTTTCGAAAACTTCTTTGGTCTGTGGGTTGGAAACCCTAGGACACTACTTTCGGTAGTGAAACTAATCTACCCCAACTAGATGGTGGAGGAGGTCACTCAGATCTTCTACTTGGGCAAGAATGGAAATTTTGGTAGTCTTCTTTGAAGACAAAAATTGGTGTAAGTGATTTATTTCCAGATTGAAGATTATTGGCAAGGGTTTGAGTTGGAGCGAATATCCATCCTCATACTGGAGCGTCATCCATTCTGAGCTGAAGACATTCATTCTCATAATTTCTGTGGTTTCTCGTCACAACTCCTTGGGTGGAAATTCTGAGACTTTATTCAGGTCGTGGACAGTAGTGGAGGTCTTTTTGCTTGGGGCGACGATGGAAGAATTCTAAGTGAGACGCCATTCTGCATATTCCCAGTGCTGAAGGTTGTTGAGGACATTTGCATAAAGATTCAGAGGCACGAGTTCATCCTGAGAAGACAAATGATAGGCGATTCAGGCTCTCATGCTGGGATGTGATTTCCAGGGGAAGTCATGGTTTTCTGAAGGCATTTGCTGCTGAGTGGACGCGTGTAGTGGACGCGTGTAGAAGGAGCTGGAGGATTATATCTCCGTCCACAAACTGTTAGCAGCTTCTCCCAGGTTGGGTGTAACAACTCCAGGTCTGAAATACAATATTTTGACCTCAATCTCCTCACTGTTATTAGTCCAAATATTGTAGGAAGGGTTTCTCAGTTTGCTGTTCATTTCTGAGTCTGAGTTTGTATGAAAATCTGCATTTAGATCAGAAGGTCATTGTAACAGTCTGTAATCTGAAAGTTATAAATCGCTGTCAATAATGTCCAAATTGTGAAGTCTGAAATTGGAAGTCTGCTGTAGATTTCGTGGTGTTCTGTGCATGATAATCAGTCCTAACCGTGCTCAGAAATTGTTATCCATGAGTCTAAAATATTGTTCAATCATTGTATCATTTTGAGCCCTGTCATATCAAGGTTCTATTGGTGTATGGACTGTGTCACAGTCTGAAATTACTGAGTTGTTGCTGTTTCCAAAATGCAAATATCTGTGCTTTATACTCTGTGAAATACGAAGGTATTAAGTGTTCTGAGTAATCTTTATTTTTGCATAGCAATACATTGGGTGTTAGAATTCCATTTGCGTTGTGATCTTGAAGTTTGATAAAATGTCTAAACTGTCAAACTGAAAACAATTGAAAAATTTTACATCCTCCGGAAAGGTATCTTACACTCCTACCTTGTAGAAAATAACAATTAATAAACTTACAATCCAATCAAAGATTGCTTGAGTTTGACAAAGAAGGGAAGTTTATTTTGGAACCTAAGGCAATGATTGAGAAATGAGTGAAGCAGTTGTGAAACTGAGTCATTTTTGAACTCCTAATCATGTGGAAGAATCTGCCAATTAAAGATGCAACATAGGAAGATGAACAATTCATGCAAAAGCATTCAGAATCGCTAAGAATTGAGGCCAACACTTTTATGAAGGGGATGGGCATGTTATGCCCCTAATAGTCCATCTTCCCTAGGTGTAATAATGTTAAGCACTTGATGCATGTTTAATCTTAACATTTTCAATTATCAATTCTAGTTAATTCCTTAGACTGGCCTAATTAAGGTGAAGAGATGTGTCCCTACCTAATTATGTCTATAAATAAGGAAGAGAAAAGCTTTCCCAGACCGTCATAAATTGAAAAACTGAATTTGTATTATTGTATTATGATTGTTAAAGGTTAGTCTCTCGAAGTGAAACGATATTTTATTGATTACAAGAAAAGAGTGTCTACATGATCAATTGAAAGAGTTCATTTATCATTGTCATTGCTTCCATCTGCAATATGTTGCCTTCAAGTTTCCTTCCTTGCCTCTTCTTCAGTTTATCTCCAGAAAGCAACACCATTTTGGCTGGGGAAGAGACCCCCTAAATTATACAAAACTTCCAAATGAGAAGAATGTTCTTATTGTACCCATACAAAAAATTCCATATATAGTAAACTTTCATGTCAAAACACTATTGATTACTTGTCCAATTAATTATTAGAGAATCCTTGTGTACCATGCTCATTGATGTGTTTTAGAGCTCCAATAAATGACATTGTACGGCCAATGTGGACAATTATCAACACATCAAATGAGACAAAAAAATAGAGCCTCAATGGTGAGGAGAGCTCCAATAGTAAGGGAAACACCAATACGCTAGACCATAGCAGCAAAAATCCATGTTACCAGTTTGTTGGATTTTGCCCCCATACCCATGTCCAATTCATACCAGATTCATGTTTCGTATTGGTTTTGTTTGGTCCCAAAATTGCTGCTCCACTTCCTAGAACAAAATCTCACTCTCAAGGCCAAGGTTGTCTTCATGAAAGTGAGACCCACTCATCCACAAAACATGGAAGGTTAAAGGACAACTCTATGAGAGTGGGTTTTCTTACACTTTGAGCTCAATTTAGACTCAAGAGGGTGTTCCTAGAGGTATACCTAAACAAATATTGAATCAAACAAAATGGACAACCGAAATAACCACAACTAAACCTAATTGCATTTTTTATAACAGATATTATCACCAAATTAAAAAAAAATTGGTTGCAATAACCTCTATATAGCCGATATGATTGTCCAGACATAACCCACATGAAACAAATTCATTCAAGGCTCTCTCAAGATTGATTCCCTAGTTGTAATACAAAATCATGAATGCACAGTAGATGTTCCTATCTCTAAACTACCAATTTATGTTTTGATTTGTTTTGATGATGTGAGGTTGGTCAAGTGAACCCAAGACCAGTGCCTATCCAATTGGGCTATAGAGTCACAAACAACAAGAAGGAAAACAACGAAAGGAAACATAGAAGAAATGATCTAGGTACATGTGTTATCAAATTACAAGCACCACGCATAAAGCATACTTAGTGATCCAAAACTGAACTACATAAATCCATATGAAGTGAACAAATGATTATTTACAATGTTATAATATTTTAAAATGATGTCACATTATCAAATGTTCAATACATTCATGTTAACAAGTTTGACAAGAGGAAACCTTGACAAAATTAAAGATTTCCCTGAAGAAATACAAATAGTTTGGAGACAATCTCTACATAATACCCATAGCATTTTATCCTTCAACTGCTTCACTGCCTCCTTGCTATTGGACATGGCATGATTAACACCCTAGACAAACCCTAGCACCTACACAGTCTCCATCGGCCACCAAATGAACCAATCTCCTAAAAAAAGAGCCAAAACCTCCTATTTGTGAGTAGCAGGGCGAAACCTCAATCCATAGCACTATAGTTGTATCAAATCAGTGGCATAGAATCATTCCCGCATAGAATGGGTGCCTCAAAAGGACAGTTGTTGAAGTGTTGTGGGTAGTTGAGAAAAAACCTGAATTAATGGTGAGTAGATGGGTGAGTAAAATGCATTTGACGCTCAAAACCCTTGTAAAATGCATTTCAAACCTTGAAGCATGTTCTTGTTACATCACATGCCCTATCTAGTGTATACCGAACGAGGCAAATTATGAACCACCTTTAAATCTCCAATGCTAGCCATGGGCTTCCTTTATGACTCCTTGTCGAGCTCTTTATGTGTCAGCACTTGAGCATGTTTCTCAAACCACCCCAAAGTGTTGACGTGCACTATGCTTGTCTTTTCCCCTTGGCACATTAGGCTTTGCAATCAACTTTCAAACTGCCCAAAAAACTAAAACACTAGCAATGCTATCTCCTTTGTATGTCAACACATAAGCAAGGGTTTTAGAACTACCCCAAAGTGTCAACATGCACTCTGTCTTTTCTTTCTCCCTTTTCAAGTTGGACCTTAGAGGTGGTAAGAGAACCATCACAAACCTTCAACAACATAATATTCCTTCAAGTTTCAGAAGCAGGCTTCAGCCTTTGCATGTTGGCATTTGGGAGAGGTTTGTGAACCACCTCAAAGTGCCAATGGCTACTAATATTCCTTATGTCAAAGCCTT